>NJDD01001324.1:1241226-1262456 GCA_002245505.1 Calephelis nemesis
ACATAGCGCGGAGAACTGATGGCCGTTGGGGCAGAAAAGTTCTCGAGTGGAGACCACGTACCGGTAAGCGAAGCATAGGACGGCCACCCACTAGATGGACAGACGACCTTATGAGGGTCGCGGGGTCTCGCTGGATGCAGGCCGCTTCCATCCGGTCGAAGTGGAAGTCAAAGGGGGAGGCCTATGTTCAGCAGTGGACGTCCTATGGCTGAAATGATGATGATGATGATGATGATGAAGAAATTCAACCTTCAAACTTTGTCTTCTTCTGTCGATTCTGCCTATGTCAGAGGATGCTCAACAATTTGAGAAAACAACGATTAACGCATTATCACGCTTAACACCTGACTAAGGTAGCTTTTTAATTATTTTTGAAGTGCTTTTTTAACGTCTTAAACGTAATATAGTATATAAGTCTACACTAGCCGAACCGGTTAACTTCGTATCGCTTGACATTTTTTTTATCCCTGGACAACTCACACAAATTGAATCTAACCCTAAAGTAAGCAAATGATATGCTTGTGTTATGGGTGTTAGTCAACGATACTAATACATAGAAGTACTTTAATAGATACCAGAATATATTTAATAAACACCCAGACTTGACCAGACCAGATCTAAATTTTCATCACAAAAATGTCTGCCCCGTCGGGAATCGAACCCAAGCCTCGCTGTAAGTCAATGTAGTTAGGCGTATACGCTAGCCACTCGACCAACGAGGCGTTCAAAACTAAAAACTATCAATAGTTTGTATGAAGCATTGTTTCTTATATGCAGCAAAATTGACGGACTCGGCCTGCCCTGCATAATATGCCCTTTAGTGTGCAGTGCTCGCTCTGCGACCGCCGCCACAGACTTAAGACTTAGTAGTAGTAGTATCTTCACGCCCATATCCCCGAAGAGGTAGGCAGAGGCACAACCAGGGTACCCACGACTAGCCGAAGATACTAAGTCCCAAAATGTGATAGGTGGCAGGCCGGCACATATCCTATCCCGAGCAACATTTTTTTTATGAAAATTGGAAAAACCCAATTTTCTTTTTGTTGCCCGACCCGGGATTCGAACCTAGGATCTCATGCAGTCAAGTCCAACAAATGAACCGCTAGGCCACAGACGCGATTAACTTAAGACTTAGAAATATTACCTAATCGCCTAAATGTACGCGCATAACTTCCTAACGACTGTACTGATTTAGTTAATTTTAGTTTTGAGTTGTTTGTGCATATACAGCAAACATTTAAATGATAAAAAAATGGAAAAAACTGAAAGTAAACTAGGAAAATCTTCATTTTTCTCCATACAATGGAACGAATTTGTTTAGACTTAGTTTGAAATTAGAAGAAAGAGGTTTGTCTCTGCGTGGGCGAAGACGGGTTCATCCACTGGTTTACATGTAATTACAGGAAAGTACACAGTAATCATGAATTCAAAATGCTCCAGAGAACGTTTTGATGAAACAAAACGATTAAACGCTGCGTCACTATTAATTACGAACCGTAAAGCGTACTGGATTAACAAACTCGTTAACCGTTCACATGACTAACATAATATTACTAAACTAACGTTACTATTATTATACGTGAACCCGCAGTGCGTTTTTACTCGTAACTTATTACCACAGTTAAGTTTTAGTTACTAGGTGGTAAAGGTTTGAGTAGACTCATCTGGTCTAGTGTCTCCATCAGAAAAACCAATTTGAAAGCTTTTCAACAAATTAAACCGTCTGACGAATTAAAAAGAACAGGTCATTATTTTTTCAAAACTAAATTGAATTTCATTCCACTGGGAGTTTTTAACTTATAGTATTTGTAACAAAATTGAGTTAAAACTAAGTTTTTAATCTATATTTATAAAAATGATTCGTCTTTTCGCGTAGTTACCGCATCACGCCTGAACGAATGGACCAATTTCGCTATAATTTTTTTTTGTATTGTCCATTAACAGGAGAAGCTTCTTATTAATAAATAAACCGGGACTATTGCAAAGAAAATTATTTTTTCCGTATTCAAACTATTACGCAGTCTGCCAGGTCAGCTAGCTACTTAATAATAATTTGTTAATTTCTATGTACTTCGATGTCACCAACTAACCCAACCCAGTTTAGCCTCTAGTCTGATTATGTTAAATTTTGGGACCATCTGGAGTGGGGATCCCAAATCAGAACCATCTATATCGTTTCGTTAATACTATCGTAAGATGCAAGAAAACATACAGTGGAATTAATAAAACCTCTTTTTTTGGAGTCAGTTGAAGAGAACGACCTGAAAAATGCCGTCCACATTTCGTGACATAGGCTAAATAATTCCAGCGGCTTTTGGGTCCACTACTTAAATACTTACAGGAAAGTTTATACCGAATTTATATTCAGCGTGGTCCTGGCAAACCGTTCCTACCTTCATAAATGCCTCTCCAAGTACGGTATTCCTGTCGTGAATAAGATTCTCAAAGGTTTTGTCGAGGATTTTAATTTATAACTTCAAAAAACGACGAGGTTATTTATTTATTTTTATGAACAGACACTGTTCAAGGAATGACTTGATGCCATACAGCATTCTCTACCAGTCTGCCAGCAGACAAAGACGAAACATTTTTGGGGGTGCAGAAATATGTCAAATGAGAAATGAGTACGCAAAATGTATGTATATCTAAATTAGAAAAATATAATAAATGAAAAATTATAGAAACATTGGAAAGAACGAAAAATTCTACTAAAATAATTATATATATATCAACAATGAAATGAAAAAAAAATGGCGTAAAAGGCAAAACGTAAACTTGGCTATAATTCGGAACTGACAGTTCGATTTTAATTATATTTTTTGTTAGTTATATGGTATTTTTAAGGTAGGTTTTAATATTGTTTTTGGCAAATTTATTAAGGAAGTCATAAATTTATTGCGTTAAGTGTATTTAAACATTAACAATTGTTTTGTGAAATAGACAAAATTGGAGACTAATTGATTATATTAGAAGGTATTTGATTTCCTATTGGAGAAAACTTATTATAGTGGTAATGATTTTCTTGCTGACAAACATAAATAAATAAAATTATATTTTTATTTAAAAGGGTATAATTATATATGGGAATGTAATGATTTCTAGGTATTTATGGCCCAACTAACTTTCACAACTTAATTTCCGGAACTATATTCGAAGGTATAGGTCATCTTAAGCTGGGTTTGGTTTATAGAATAAACCCCAACTATCATCATGACCGTGACGCCGATTACGATTTATATCTGGTTGTATGTATGTATGGTGACATTTTGGATTAAAATAACAAAATTTTGCCACAATTTTAACAAACTTTATTAAATATTAATAGTAAAATGTCTCGTTCAATTTTAAGTTATAGGTATCTGCAAAAAAATATGTTATTATGTAACTAACTAGCAATCCGTCTCGGCTTCGAACGTAGGTATAGACAAGTTTCTAATTTTTCATAGATAGGCTATTTTCATCGGCGATAACGTCTGCTTGTTACTGTAAAATATTTTTTTTTCTAGTCGGTAAAGTAGTTTCAGTAAACACAAAAATCAAATCTTATACGCCTCTGTGGTCTTACGGTCCAAGTGTTGGAATTGACCACATGAAGTCCCGGGTTTGATTCTCAGGTAGGTCTACATAAATTAATTAATGGTTTTATCATTTTCAAAATAAAATAAATGTTGCTCGCGATTGGATATGTGCCCGGTAGCCCGGCTTGCCACCTATCATTGTGGGACTTAGTATAATCGGCTAGTTGTGAAAATAGTTTTTTTTTAAAATACAATCTTTCTTCTTCGATATAATTGTATGGATGATATACCGGAAGCAGCTCCACCTACCGGGCCCTATTATATTTGTGAATCAAATAGTAACTATCGAAATATCTATCAAAAATTTCAACACAATCGATTTAGCCGGTTAGAAGATATGTGAAATACTACCAGGTATCCTATTAAACTCCAGTAGGAATGAAGCTTTAGCTTATGTTGATCAGTTATAGTGTCGGTTTACAATGATAAAAAAATTCACAAACAAGAAATTCTTTCTTCTTTATAATTAGCGTATCTAACGATTTAAAAATATAAGTCATTTGGTGCAATCATTCTGAATATGTTCGTATAGTATATAATATGTACATATATACTATACGAACAATTTTTCTAAATATTATTTTCTAAATATTATTTTTAGAAAAATTGATAAAGTAAGCATGACTCGTGTCTGTGAAACCATGCAAATGCATATTCAAAATTACATCACAATCGGTGGAGCCGCTGAATAGTTGACATGTTGACAACGGCGCCCCCCATTGTCTTATTACCTGATTTTTGCGGAAATTTGAAAATTCTGGGGTGACATAGGGGTTAAAGGTTTGCATAGAAGACTGACATTATTTAAGTTAGAAATATGAAACTTCATTTTTGGGCTACCTACTTATTAAAAATAAGTAGATACGAATTTACGCGTTTCTGGAAATTTTACCCCCAAGCATGTGAAATAGTGGCCGAAAGTTTTGCATGAAAATCATTAACAGATGTAAAATAAGCTTTTTTTTGCTAATTCCCAGTAAGCAGTGTAACTTTTGTGGCAAATAATCCTCCAAACGACACAGATTGTGACAAGCCTAACTGACGATCAGTATATCGTATAGACTCGTGTGTCGTCCTTTGTACGGTACGGTCGATTTCCTGAGGATGCCTCGGTGTCTAGGCGAAAAGTACGTCGAGTGCGATTTGGTGTTCTCTGTGTTGAATTCTTCGACAAAGTTGGCGAAGGACGTAATAAGTGGTTTTGTTTTCCGTGTTCGGACTCTCATTGTGATTTGGTCGCGGAGGTGGGGGGTGGGAACTTTAGGTAGGGTTGTCACATGTAAAGAACGTGACAATTTATATTGCTTCTGAGTTCTTCCTTTATTTGTGTTCTGATCACTTTTTTTTTTTTTTTGAATGACTAAATTGTTGCTAATCTCGCGATTTTATGCAACTTCACCGAGCTTTGTGGGCCGAGCAGAGTGCTCAGCCCGAGACATCATTATTTAAATGCATGGGGCTGTTACCTACAACGCCAGCACCAAGGGTTGTCTCCCGGGAGACCGTACCTCGGCTTGGTGCTGCGTTCTGGTTACTGGGTGGATTGGAAGGAGGAATATTGGCGGCTCGTTGCCCGGCGTTAGGCGCCGGGCGCAAGAGAGGTCTTCGTCGCCGAGACCGGAGGCGACGGTGTCGTGTAATGTTGTTGTGGTGTGAGTTTGTCGTGTTCCGGTTTGGAGGTGGAGAAAGTAGAGCGTTCGCTACGGTTATTTGGTCCGGAGGGTCCGATAACACGTGGCGGGGTCTTCTACGGTTGGGGTTCTGATCACAGGTGGTGGAAACAATTAGACTTGTCACAATCTGTGTCGTTTGGAGGATTATTTGCCACAACAGTTACACTGCTTACGCGGAATCAGGAAAAAAAGGCTTATTTTACATCTGTTATAATGGATTTCCGCAAAGTAACGCCTGATTCAATAAAATATGAAAGTCATTAATTAGGACTTTCATACAAACTTCAGTAATTCAAGGCTAAAATCAGTAAATATGTTAACTGCCACGCGATCAAAGCCGCGTGTAACAGCTAGTGTGTGTATATAATTTCATCAAGGTTTCATAAAATTATTAAGTTAGTAAGTTCTATAATTATGTTACAACTTCAATGTGTTGCCTCTCACTATATTGCCGCCAACATTAGAAGATCAAATAAACCGACGCTAAAGTTACACACACTCAATGGAAATGTGTGCTTTAGAAAGCCCTGCATGTTTGTACACGTTGTGAGTAAAGGTTGAAAATGGTCTTTAAAACAATAACAATATATTTAGAATCTACACTTGCTATCGTCGGCACATGGTGGAATTTAATTGTATTTACACGTTTTTTGGAGTTAAAACTTGTACTTATCCACTGTATACATTATTTAATACTTTTTGTTACTTTCTAGCCAACCGGTTACACTTTTTAAAGCATCATCAGGGCTTTGAAACTAAAGATAGGTAATAAAATTATTTTTAAACAAAAAAGAAAACCGCCTTCAAAAACTCTCTAGAACTAAAAAGGATGAAATAAATTGTTATAATATTATGTGTACAAACTATATCCTACCAAAAAATATTTACAAGACCACAACAAAAGATATCGACGAAACTAACCTATGAATAAACACTTATTTTAATTACTTACCTACCTTAATTGATACTCTTACCTTACTAATATTATACCTAATACCTACACAATAGGTGAAATCCCTCTAAACTAATAAAAAGTCAAGAAAAACTTTATGCTTCCATACATTTTTTCAGGAATGCCCTCAATTTCACCAGATGCTATCATCAGATCCTGATTTCCTTACCATGAGACCACCTGTGAGGTACACCCTTCCAAACAAAAAAAGGACTGTCCAAATCAGACCAGCCGTTTTAGAGTAATCGCTGAAAATGTCCTTCAGTAGGGATGCTCTTCATCATCAGCTCATCATGATAAAATTACATTTTTTATACGTAAAATCCCTCTCATTTGATAAAAAGTTAAAAAAACTCTGTGCTTCCATACATTTTTTCAGGAATGCCCTGGATTTCACCAGGATGCTATCATCAGATCCTGACTTCCTTACCATGAGACTACCTGTGAGGTACACCTTTCCAAACAAAAAAAGAACTGTGCAAATCAGACCAGCCGTTTTAGAGTAATCGCTGAAAATGTCCTTCAGTAGGGATGCTCTCCATCATCAGCTCTGTCAGCAAGAAAAACTCTGTGCTTCCATACATTTTTTCAGGAATGCCCTTGATTTCACCAGGATGCTATCATCAGATACTGAGTTCCTCCCTATGGGACCACCTGTGGAGCTTACTCTTTCAAATAAAAAAAGAATTTTGCAAATTAGTCCAGCCGTTTAGAAATGATCGCTGAACCTACATAAAAAAAAAATATCGCTAGGAATTGTTAACCTCCTCCTTTTTTTGAAGTCGGTTAAAAATAACTTTTTTGATTTAATGTTCAATACCTATTTGGTTAGATGTTACTGACGGTAACATCTAACCAAATAAGTATTGAACATTGAATCAAAAAAGTCGTTGTTTTTGTTGTTTGGAGTTAACACCCAAAAAACGTGTAAATACAATATATATATATAACTAGAAACATCTTTTGACATTATTTGCACAAATTATTCGGTATCTTAGAGAAAGACACATAACATTACTTTAAGGAAACACATTTCGTCTATGAACTTCAAACCTTACAAAGGTATTTTGACAACATAAGGCTAGTTTGTTAAACTCCCTTATGCAAATTAACTGGCTGGCGAAGGAAATAGGTAGGCGTATGGTAATAGTCGAGGAAGGTCTTCTAGGCAGGCAGAATTCTACCACTTATTCATACTTATCATAATGTCTCAACATTAATATTTGCACTAAAAACTTTTCTAAAATCTTATTTTATTCATGTACTTTTAAATATTTCATCAACAGTTGACAAATTCTTAACTTGCAACTTTCACGCGATAAAATTAGGTATATCAGAATAGACCAGACGCCAAAACTGTTTTTAACTGCAGTTGAGACGATATAAATTTTGAATGTAGACTTTTATAGCATGCATCCAGTGTATCTTAATAGTGTTCGGAATGAAAAATTATCTTTCGGTAATTATACAATTGAGTATCTTAGGAGTTTTGCGGTATCAGAAATTTTACAATGAAACTAGATTTTATTAACAAACTGTTAAATTATGATTGGTTAGGCGATGGTACCAATCCAGGCGAGTCGCTGCGAGACTCTACCACCTAGTTACAATGTTTCTGACGGTAAGCCTATGATCGCCTGGCACAGGAAGGTAGATGGTCTGTCCTAAATAGGAGCCCGGACCACACACACACACAGGACACAGGGGAAAAGTTGTTCGATTTGAATAATTCAAAATGTAATTAATCTCATGTCATTGAAACATTCTTGAATTTGAAATGGTTTATTTCGATGAGGATTAATATGAAGGTATGGATAACATGGTCTGAATATGGTTACTATTTTTATTTACTCTTAAAATATCGCGATAAAAGATATTTTATAGCACTTTTCTACACCTTTTGCAGTTTTAGTAGGGATTCCTAACTTTTTCAAGTCTCAAATATAGGCCATGTTCATCAGGGATAATATCGGCTTCTAATGTTTTTTTATAAGGAGGCAAACGAGAATGTGGGTCACCTAAAGGAAAATTATAACCGTCGCCCACGGACATCCGCAGCACTAGTAGTATAACAGGTACGTTGCCGTTTTTTTTAAAATAGCTTTTGAAACTGGTCCACTAATTTCGGAGTCTATTCAATACAAATGAACAAACAAACATACAATACCTTTCCAAAAGCAAATAAACATTACAAAACCTACAGACGAATTAATGACCTCCATCTTCTCGAAGTCGATTAAAAATTAAGTAATGTCTATAACTTTATACGTGACACTTATAATCTAAATTAAAAACTAGTGTTTAAACACAAGTCACATTTTTAAATGTCAACCTCTAAAGGACTATATGGGGGGGAAAAATGTTGCCATAAAATATATTTTACGCTGACGACTTCGGGGGTAACCAGCTGTACCAGTATACATTATATAGAGAAGCTAAAATGGAGATGTTTCTCGTAGTTAGTTATTAATTAGTAGCTGTTACTCACAGCTAGCCTTGTGGCCTAACTTGTCCACGCCCATACGTCCTCACTCACTCACACTCGCCCACGTGCTGCCTGGCCACAACTATTTATAATTAACAAACATTGCACGAGTTTTGGCGGGATCGAGAGAGAAGATGGACGCAACTTTTTCATAGTCATTTAATATTGTGAAAGTAGGTACAAACATACTGGGAATAGTAGGAATAAATAAATAAGAACAACAATGTTCCACAGCAATTTTTTTTAACAAATGTTGATATTATTTACGACGAAATAGATAACGACATTTTTGTCTATGCTCATTTTGAATAAGCGTTGGCCATTTTCTATGATTTCAGAACTGACGCGAGAAAAAATGTTGTAAAAATGTAAAGTTATTTCCTACACAGGCTCAGAGATAAAAGTAATTGTAGAACCTAACAAAACATTCCAAGCGCGGGAGGAATCCAAAAATTTTAAGATTTTTGTTTTTATTTCCAGCTATTGTGGCCGCTCGCGCTATTTCAGCTCTCAAACAGTTAGTAGCTTTGGCTCTGTCCTTGTAGACGCAACCAATGCTAATAATTTAGGTAAATACTTTCTACGTTCGCTAAATTGTAATAAATTTAGCCTGTTTTTGTATTGTCAGATCTAGCCCACGACTGACGACAGTATTTCATGGAATACTGTAATGGAAGATCCGGAAAATGTGTTTGGATACACGTTCGGATATGAGCTTAATATAATGTAAGCTATTTATCTTGCTGTAAAATTTAAAAAATTTCACCCCCAGGGTACAATTCTAAGTTTTTTCGCAACTGTTTCGGAAATTGAGTTACGCGAAAACCTAAGTGTCTGAAATTTACAGATGATGAAAAATATGTAGCGGTATATCTTAGGAATATGAAGAAAAGTTAAAAGCAGTTTTTTGTGCAGAACAGACATGCTTGACTTTTAGAACTTTTAGATATCTTGTAATTGACCCGTGTTGGTCCGGGCTTCTATGCAGAATAGACCACCTGCCTTTCTGCCAGACATCTCGTAAAAGGCGAGCATAGGCAAACCGTCACTAACACCGTGACATCTGTAAAGTCTCGCAGCGACTCATCCGAATTGGTACCACCGCCTTACCTATTCCTGCTGCCATAACGTCATGACGTGTTCCGGTTTGGAAGGTGAGGTAGCCGGTAAACTTACATATGCTCGAGGCCTAACATCCCGGCCTCAGGTTGGCAACGCACCATTACCACCTTTGGTGTCCCTAGGTTGCGGTAATTTCTTACCATTAGGAAATCCGTCTGCTTGTTTGCCTTCCAATATCATAAAAAAAAACCCAATCCGACACCGCTTGTTATGTAGAGTTCAGCACTTCAACACTTTCTCTCTACTACTTTATAAGCAGTATCTCTTGTATTGGATAAATATCGCTTTACAACATAGCTAAAGTAGTTAGGTGCTATTAAAGCATCAATATGTAAGAGAAATCATGTTGCAGAGTGAACCCTGAATTAACTCCTGAGTTTATTTATAAGACAGCTCGTGTGTCACTGTCTCGGGTATATATTATTTTGTCCAATTAAAATAAAGTACCTGGATGATCGATCTTTGCTCGGTATTTTTTTATAAATTGTATTTTTTGTAAATTATATTTAAGTACGAAAAAAAAGCATCTTCACGCCCATATCCCCGAAGAAGCAGGCAGAGGCAAAACCAGTGCACCCACGAATAGCCGAAGCACGAATTAGTTTCTAAGCGTTTTTTTACAAAAATAATATAAAATTTTTAGCAAACACTCATTGACTTCGTGTCACTTAACAACGCCAACTGCTGGAACAATTTTATTGCTCACAAAAAATAGTATTATTATTTGCCAGTAGATGTCAGAAAGAGTTATATTTTTCAGTTTAAAAACGAATAAAATGACATTTTCTAAAAATGATTTCTAGCTAGATCGATTTATCGCCCCCGAGACCCCTACATACTAAATTTCAAGAAAATCGTTGGAGCCGATTCCGAGATTTCAATTACACGTATACAAGAATTGCTCATTTAAAGGTATTTTCCCCCGTGTTGGTCCGGGCTCCTTTGTAGAATAGACCATCTGCCTTCCTTGCTAGGCAGCTCGTAAAAGGCGAGCATAATAATAATAATATCTTTATTGTACACAAAACGTTATCACAAACATAAACATAAAGATAATACAGTACAATGGGCGAGCTTATCTCCAGCAACAGAGATTTCTACCAGCTGAATAAGCAGCATAGGCTTACCATCACCAATACCGTGACATCCGACTAGGTGGTAGAGTTTGGCAGCGACTCGCCCGGATTGGTACCACCGCCTTTACAACACCAACGGCAACGCACCATTACCACCTTTTAATTGTTTAAATTACTTACCATCCGTCTGCTTGTATGCCTTCCTATTACATAAAAAAAAGATATGAAATTGGGACTACTCTGTACTCTGTACTTTATGTGAAAAAACTTTTAAAGAATTTTAGGCTTTGTCGTTAGAGAATAGGACACCAGTAGAAAATTGGATGTGTGGCGGTCCCATACACGTTGAATTGAGAACCTTCTCCTTTTTTTCACCGAATAAAAATGTTACAAATTTCCTCGTGCATATGAAAACTCGGAAAGGCTTTCATGTTTTATTCTAGTTGGCTTTGAATCAGTTTCAAATCGATTTCTCCCAGGAAGAACAATCTTACAAACAGTTCTTTGTTAACGGTACTTTGTTACGTTCGAAAACTGTAATTTTCTATTCAATTTGGCAAAATCCCAAAGCATTATGATCGCGAGTAGAATACCTATAAGTTGGAACATTTGCCTCACATTAGGCGGGTTATTAAACCTATTTTTAGCATTAGTGTTATTATTGTTTCCGCTAACATGTTGTCTAAAATAAGAAGAAAAAAGGAAAATACGAAAGGCGACATCATGTTGAACATCATCCGCTTTCTCTTCTCGTAAATTCCAAATGCTCATAATGATACTTACTCACTTATCTTCACGACAGGTACCTTGTGGGGTAGGCAGTGCTGAATGTCACGATTCGTGCAGATCTTTTTTTTTTAACTGTTTTCACACACACGGCGTGTTTAATTACTGTTTTCATACACACGGCGGTTTCGAAGACTCATGCTATCACTCTTAGATAAAACTCGATTCATTTGATCATGAAATGTCAACCTGGCCTAGGCTCAATGGGTTCAATCCATTCGAATTGTATACCTGTTTTTCAATCTTTCGTCTATCATTCTTTCTGCGGGACCCAACCAACGGAGCAAGCCCATTTTAATTTTATACGAAAACATTCTATAAACCCACTTTTTCTCAGTTGTCAATATTAAGAATGTGGTCAGCGAGCGTACAACGGTGAGGTAATAATAATATAAAGCTATACATATAATAAATCTGTAGAAGGGTCAAATCTGTACATTGAAAATATTGAAGAAATAAATAGCAGATATATGATATAATAGACCCAAAAATATGATTAAACAAATTTTGCCTGTCTGTCTGTATGTTCTGCATCACGTGAAAACTAATGGCTTGATTTCGATGAAACTTGGTACAATTATACCTTATTATCCTGGGCATAAAATAGGATATTGTACGTAGAAAAAAAATAAGTCTTAATTTTTCGGTTTTATCACGCGAAGATTGACATCCTAATTTACCGAAGCTAGTAAATAAATAAAAACACGTCACTCTTGTCGACTTTTGGTGCCATCCTCGGATAATATCTTCCGCTATATAAAACATACCCTATCGATTTGATCGTGGGATCTCAACCTAAGCCTCCCCGGGTATCTACATCTACCCACACTCGAATCGTATATCTGTAAATCTTTCATCCGTCATTCTTCTCACATGATTGAACCAACGCAGTATGCTCTTTCTCATTTTAGGAATTAATCAAAATAAAATGAAAAGTTTGCGGAATATGTGGGTCAAAATGTTATAACAAAATTATTTCGGCATTCCAACATACTCATTACGGTGTGCAAATGTCTTAAAAAAATTAGTCAATTCAGTGCAAATATTTTAAAATTCATTTTTTATATTAATTATAATTTCAATTACACAAACAATTTTAAGATGTAAATAAATTTAACCATATAAACCGTTTCCAAATCTGGCCAGACAGGAGGAGAAACGACAAAAAAAAACTCCCCGCCGCCAGGACTATAATCTCTCTTACCACCGTTTCTAAACTTTTTCACCTATACGTTATTTCAATCCCACTCTTTCTCGTATCCCAACGTTAAGAATTTGGTCAGCAAGCGTATAAGTGAGATTATAATAATGACAAATGAATATGCAAATAATACATAATACCTTCAACAGTAATACATTTTTTATTTCATGTTACTAAAATAAAAATATTTTGCTTGAATGTTTAAAAAAGGGTAATGGTTCATTGTGAATAAAAATGATACTACGTCTTTGTTAAAAAATCATTTGAAACAAATTTTGAGGTAAGATAAAAAAAGCAAAGAGTGAGAATGGATTTAAACTTTAAAATTTCTTTTTTACAACTTTTTAAAATAGTCTAGTAGTCTAGCGGCCGGAAAAGAAAAATTGGATTTTTCCAATTTTCTAATTAAAAAAAAAGTTGCTCGGGATTGGAAATGTGCCCGGTTGGCGATAGGCTTGCCACCTATCACATTGTGGGACTTAGTGTCTTCGGCTTCTACCTCTTCGGGGATATGGGCGAGAAGATACTTTTTTTAAAATAGCTCTGACTGGTTATGAATACTTACTAATCCGTCAGGAATAATTGTAAAATAAAGCTTTCTATCCATAAGCTTTTAATAAAACTGGTTTTTATAAAACAAAACTAAAATTTTACATTAGTTTATTTTCCCGCTTAAATAGCCTATCGCGACGTCATCAATGTCATATCAGTAAAGTAAAAGTATCGTCATGCCCATATCCCCGAACAGGTAGGCAGAGGCACAACCAGGGCACCCACGACTAGCCGAAGACACTAAGTTCCACAATGTGATAGGTGGCAAGCCTATCGCCAACCGGATACATATCCAATCCCGAGCACCATTTTTTTTATTAGAGATTTGGAAAACCCAAATTTTCTTTTCGTTGCCCGACCCGAGATTCGAACCCGGAACCTCATGCAGTAAAGTCCAATAAATGAACCGCTAGACCATAGAGGCGATCAATGTCATATCAGAAGTAGGAAAATATTTATTTCGCATCCACCATTATAACGGTTCTTATGAATTGTGGGGCCTATAGATAGGTACCTATCACAGAGTATAAAGACGCATCGCTATCCTGAGGCCGGGGTGTGAGATGTACTCGTTTTATGCAAGTCTACCGGTTACTCTACCTTCTGGTCTCGAACATGACGCTGTAATCATGGCGGCAGGAATCAGTACTCTATACTCTACGACCAATTATGATATATTTAAACTTTAAAAAACCTCACCTCTTAAAAATTCTAAACAGTGAGGCCAACGGTTTCATCTACACAGAAAGTGCAGATCAGCACCCCTTGCCTAATCAAAAGCTTAATATTTATAAAAATATTATACATTGCATTTCCATTCGTATATTTAACAAAATCCCTGATAATCTGAAATTACTTCCATGAAAAAGATTTTGAGACAAGATATTTGATTTGCTATTAATGAAAACATGTTATATTGTAAAAGACTCTTTTAAACAAATAAAACATTTTTAATAATTATAAACTTAATTTGATTGAAGAAGTTATGATTGCCGAGGAGTTTATTTCGCAGTTTCTTCTCCTGACTGGATAGGTTTGGAAACAGTGGTAGTAAAAAGCAGATAGGTAATAGGCCTGGTTGACAGGGAGTTTGTTTTGTAATTTCTGACTAGGGTTGAAAACGATGTTCTAAACTAAAATACTAAACTACTTCGTGTACTAAAATTAATGTATCTTCAAAATTGTAATAAATGATGAAGGTGCAATTTTCCATGATACCTAGACCCTGACCATGCAACTGCCATACAAGTTTGTCTAGTCAGTCCATGCATCTTTAAGTAACCTTAGGACGTATATGAAAACCGGCAGGTTGAGAATCTCCGCCTTTCTGGAGATCGATCATGAAAGTTTTATAGAAACAGAATCAGAAAAATCTTTTTTTACTTTGATCATACAAATTGTACTTGTACGCGTCGACAATTTTATAAACTACCACCACATTGGTTTAATTTTTTTGAAACAATTTATTCACAAACATTTGTACTTTCCACAACATATTTTTATTTTTTTTGTTTTGTCAACCGGTTTCGCTATACAAGCATCATCACGGCTATATACAACTTGTTATATAGTGAAACCGGTTGGCTAAACTATAAAATAAAAAAATATATATATTGTGGAAAGTGATTGTGAATAAATTGTTTCAAAAATAAAATTACACCAAGCACCGACGATAAGAAGTATAGCAACTATGTTTTTTTTAAGCAAAATGCCTTGTACTATTCCTGAATTGACCGCCTGGTTGGTCGAATGGCTAGCGTACACGCCTAGCTACATCGGGTTCGATTCGCGACGGGGACAAGCATTTTTGTGATTAACATTTAGATGTCTGCGTTTCCGGGTCTGAGCGTTTATTAAAATTATTCTAGTAACTATATAAGTATTTCTATGTATTAGTATCGTTGACAAGCACCCATGACACAAGCATATAATTTGCTTAATTTGGGGTTAGATTCAGTTTGTGTAAATTGTCCAGGGATATAAATAAATATCCCTGAAATAATATAATAAATCTTTATTTATAAAAAGAAAGTATTACGAAATAATTATAAATTCATCAGTATATTTTCTAACATAACATTTCAAATGACCTCAAGCAATCAAATCCGATAACTGAACCGCTGTATACCATAGGGGCAAAAACGTATTTTATTTATTTTATTAAAAAAAAAACAAGTTTTAGTTGATCGAACCTGGGACTTCATATAGTAGTCAACGCTGATTCTTCACTAGACCCTAGAGGTATACAAACTTTACATCAAAATGAAGCCGAAACACATTGCCAAAGTTCCACTAAGTGCGGATGTAGACTTAAGGAGTATGTAATGACAAAGTGGCAAGTGTAAAGTGTAATTATCAGTTAATTGACTGGGACATTATAAAACTGGGTAAAGTGTCCAAGTTTTAAGTACCTACAACTTTAGCACTAACATCTTATTATACTTAATGACGGAGAACAACTTTGCTACCCTTTACTTATCGCTTTTCTTCGGTCGCGTTTCGATCCGGTCGAAGATTTCACAATTTATTGCGCACGGCTTCGCTCATGTTTTAATTTTTTTGAACAATTGAAAAAGGTGTTTTTTTGCCCGTATTCCCTAAGACTAGACAAAGATACAACCAGGGTACCCACGACTTAAAGAAGACACTACTTCCTCATAATATGTCGCGTAATTTTAATGAAACTTTTTGACTCCTTCACGCAAAAACTGAACCGATTTAAATGAAATATGGCACACACATACAGAGTTATTTGGTTTATCCACTTAGGATAGTTGTTGTCCCGATAAAAGGATCCTGTGGGACCACCATAAACGACGCCGGCAGCACCGCGGGCAACAGCTAGTTTTAAAAAAAAATATTATAAACTCGTTACAATTTAAATAATATACTCGTAAAAATATTGATAAACAATTATCGGTTAATGTGTGTAATTACTCATTTAAGTAGGACATTGTTACAGACTAGAGGTGACCACAGAACTTCGTTCTTAATATTGAAGAGTATAAGAGTATTTTGAGATATTATGCCAGGTGATAATATCTTAAAATATAGACTATCAATCGGATATTATCCGAGGGTGGTGTCAAGAGTCTCCGAAACCGGCGTGTTTGTATAAAAAGGGTAATGAATGTGAAGGAAGCAATGTCTTGCTTTCTATCGGTTTGTCAGGATCGTGAGGTCTGGCACTCGATACTCTCTGCCTACCTCGTAAGGGACTTGGCTTGATAATATGTATGTATGTAACTATTTTTAGTTAACGAAAAACATACCGAAATGGACCCTAGTATACTATACATGTATATAAAAAAAAACACATTTTCGTTTTGTTACCCGACCTGGCGATCGAACCCTCTTAAAGTCAACACCGGACCTCTCGTCCACAGAGGCGATAACATCGACAACAAATATAACAATATAAAAGATTTGGATAAAGGTAGCCTTCTATAAAATCTAATTTATTTGAGTGCTAAATGTCCATTACAAATATGTACACATATATAAATATATACATATCTTCACGCCAAGTGCCTACAGGGTAGACAGAGAGTATTGTTTGCCAAACCTCACGATCCTGGCAGATCTGCCTGGCTTCCTCCACATTCATTACTCATTTCATACAAACACACCGGTTTTGGAGACTCTTGACACTACCATCAGATAACACCCGAGCGATTTATCGTGGAATGTCAACCCAGGTCTCCCCGGGTACCTACATCCATGCACACTTACATTGTATAAATTACTTTGTCAATTTTACATCTGTCATTCTTTCTACATGTCCGAAACAGCGGAGTCCCTTTCTCATTTTAACACCAACATTTTCTTTCAATCCCAATCTTTCTCGGATTTCCATCGAATCTTTCTCATTTTAACACCAACATTTTCTTTCAATCCCAATCTTTCGCGGATCTCACTGTGTGTACTGTTATGTATAAAATATTTTACCTCCAAGTTTGAACCAGCACCCTTTCGTCTGCTGCTCATGAAAGGTCTGATGATGAGCTGTCGAGGATTAAAATCATGTGCTGAAATTTGTTACTAGTTTTTTTAATTAACATAAATTATTGTTATAATACCTCCATGTACCCTATTAATACAAAAATAAAGAGTTGTTATTATTATCGATTCCGTCGACAGTTATTTATTTTTTATACTATTTTATTTCTTAAAAAAATTTGATTGTAATAATTAAAAACAAAATTCTTAGTTATTTTTAAAATTTAAAATGTGTTTTTGAAATTGAAAAACAGAAAATACTGCATTATGGATAGTTTTATGTCTTAGTGTAAAAAGATGACTGTAAAACGAACTTTTATTTATCTTTTACCACGAATATTTTTAAATTAACAATAAATTTTATGAACTCAATCCACTCGAATTTTAAAATGTAAAATGCCTAAAATCCGGACGGGTAAGACAACCTTAATTTTGGCCAGACAGACGCTCAAAAAGTCTAACTATATCCGACTTAATCCAGATGCCTGGCAACCATACGTATAATTACTTAACGATATATCCGCATCAGTTAATTTTTTTTATAATACTTTTCTGTTTCGAGGTTTTGCAAGAAACGATCTCTCAATAAGTACACATACCTTATATACTAAACATAAATATTATGTAAATATAAACAGAAATATGTAATAAAAAAATAGCACGTACGAGAAATAATAGCAAGTTTCATAAGTTTGGATATTGCGGCTGAAGTAATATTAGATTTTCCATTTGGGAGTGTAAAGTTTTGGTTTTCTCTCGATATCACATCGGCAGGAGACAACTGAGTAGATTATATTTCAGTCTTCAGGGAGTTCGGGTAAAAATAAAATGATCAAAGAATTGAAATTGGTAAGATATAAAAGGGTAATAAGATAGTATTGCTGGTGTCGTGTTCTTGGTTTTTGTTAGCTGTATACTTGATGGTTGGATTGCGTCTATTTTCCCTTTCTATATTGTTTACAGACATTGCTTTTCAAAGTATTTATCGTTGTCGAATATGTCTAACTACACGTCGCTTAAGATACCGACCATTAGATAGTCCCGTACCAGTAAAATGGTGTCTATTGGCAACGTAATATTAAATTGACTATATCATTAATACACTACAATACAATATATTAATACACTATTTTGCAAAAAACGTACATCTAAGCAAATTCAATTTTTAGGGCTGTGTTAATAATTAATTAATTATACGTAGACTATAATGTAAAGAAACTTACGAGCATAATGACAAACAGCTAAAACACAATTCCTGGTGGGGCCCACAACTTGGAAGGATGAGAAAAACGTAAAAGCCGACCGGGTTCTTTACAAGTATGCCCAAAGAAGCTTCATAGAAAAAATACGAGAAAAGAAGAACGAAGGCTTGGACCAATTTAGTAACAACATATAAACAGCAATAACTTAGCTGCTAAAATTAGGAAAATACTACTAATACTACTAATAAAAAAAACTGGGTATACTAAAAAGGAAAGACGTAACATATGCAAACGCAGATGAAAAAATGAGTGAATTATTAATGCATACTCACTTCCCAGACAGTCTGGAACTAACAACCATACAAAAACAAAACTATATTTTATCTGGCAGACTTATTTGGGCCATTGACAGTTCCAAAACCAACAAATCACCAGGATTAGATGACATATTTCCGGGTCTCTCCCAATTGACTATAGATACAATTCAACCACTATTGGCAGACGTGTATAGCACAGTATTTTACACCAGGCCCTCAGAAAAGGTGAAAGTGAATATCTTGAAAATACCAGAAAAAGTCGACTACACCTCATTCAAGTCTTATTTCCCAATTAGTCTCACATCGTTCAAGTTAAAATTTCTAAAGAGAATATGTGTACTCTATATGAAAAAAATTAAAATGCGAAAACAAAAGCTGTTGACATCAGATACCTATACAAATGTACAAGAGTCCCATGATAAACCAACATTCACTAGCATAGACAAAACACTAGAGAAACACAAAGTACCAAACATCCTAAGACACTGAATACTAAATATGTTAAGCAACATATGAAAAAAAAATGCTTACCAGTTAGTACTGTAAATAAGCAATCACGACAAAAGAATGGCTACAAGTTCTGTCACCAAATGTATTGTCATAGGCTGTCTACTAACAGAACTAAAAAAATAAAAATGATGTATTAAACATAAATAGGAAGTGAACCACAAAAATGGAACTAGTAATCTCCTCGAATAAAAGGAAGATTGTTTATATGAAACTTCCTCGATTGAATGGAACTAACATTGAAAAAATATGAAGTAAAATGTGTTGGTAAAATACAATAAAAGCATTCTGATCGCCCTGACACAATTTAAGAGGCTCTTAAGAATAGTAGGGCGACTAAAACACAAAAAAAGCAAAGATGTTTCGCACTAAAATTATAATACTAAGCTCTATTGGATACGGAGAAACAAGGTAGTAGACTAAAACTACGTTAAACACTGTGCAACAGCAACTACAGTCGTCGAGGCAATCTTGGTAATTACCCCCTGCTCTGTTAATACAACAAGAAGCAGAAATATTCTCCTAAAGACTAAAAATAATAACCAACAACTCGAAAAAGAAGCACAAAATAAATCTGTCAATCCTAGAGGAATAAGAAAAAGACAATCTCTGATAAAAGCATCGTGTGACAAAATTGTAAAACAAACAAACATCACACGGGAACACAAAGTCATACTGGCAAAAGAAACAACTGATTACTCAAAAAATATGAATTACGCATTTATACCGATGGGTCAAAGACGAAGAAAAGTACAAGAGCAGGTGCTTAATTACCTAACTTAAATATGAAAGAAAATACCAGCTTGGGTAAGTTGAACACCGGCTGTTAAACGAAACGTATAAGGATAAAAATGACTGTAAAGGCGGTGCTAGACAGAAACATACTAGGCGAAAAACTGTAAATTCTAACTGATAGTAAATTAATTTACATGCTCTGTTATGTGACTATATAAACTAAGAATTAATCATACAATGTCACAGATTGTTTCAGGAATTAGAAGCAGAAAACGAACTTAAACTGCAATGGATTAAAGGTCACAGTGGAAAAACATTATTTGGAAATGAAGCTTCAAATAAATTGGCAAGAAGAGCTTCAGCAAATAAAATTCCTTCAATTTCATACAATTAACCTGTTGCATTTCTTAAAAAGGACACTGAACAGAAACAAAGTGGTTTTATGTTTTTAATAAAAATTAAAGCTTAAATTGTAGTTTTAATGTAACAATGTAAGAATCCTTAAGTACTGAGGATTGTAATTGTACCTCAATTACAATCCTCAAGTGTAATTGACATAATAATTAATTACCTCATGAAGATTGAAACTCAGAGATTGCTTGCTTATTTATACTGTCCGAACATCACAATGACAGTTAAGTTAAAGAAAGGTGCATGGAATATGTGTTATAACATATAATACTTTATAATTTGTGGTTGCAACGTCTATAAAAACACAAATTTTTACTTTAGTATGTTTTGTGCCAGAACTTTATTGAATCCAAGGAGCTACATATCTCATTTTAAAATGCAAGACATTCCTGATAAAATAAACTGTGTTTGATTCAACACAGTTTACTTAATCAGGAATTATGTTTTATTATGGAGATATTCAGTTTTCTTTAACCGACTTTAATGACTTGCTCTCGAGTGTATTTGATACATTGAATAAATATAAATTTTCGATGAATAACTTATGCAAGGAGAATCCATAAAGTAAACGAAGAATTTCAGACGTAACAGTTTCAACGTTTTCGAGAAACCTTTAAAGAACCTTTTCAAATCA
>NJDD01001325.1:0-10812 GCA_002245505.1 Calephelis nemesis
TTGGTATGTTTTCTGTTCGTTGAAATCTCTACTTTTCGGTGGTGAAAAAAAAATTTGGTTTTAAAAATTATCGACCCTGGTCTATAAGAAGGATGGACCAATTTTACTTATACTTTTTTGTCGTATTAGTTATCGTCGGGAGAATCTCCATATGAACCTACATAAAGATTTTTGCAGGTTTGCTCCTCTTAATATATAATACTTAATAAGTGTATTATTTTTAGTACAAACAAGGTCGGTGGTACGAAATAGCAAGGTACAAAGTTGATGTAGAAGAAAATGCTGACTGTGTCACTTACAATTACAATCCAGATGGGAAATATTATTTAAAAGAAGTTAAAAATAATATAGTTACGCACATAAAAGTAGATGTCTACCCTACAGAGGAACCAGGCAGAGTTATGCTTTATATGGAAGGATCGGGTAATTGAGGCTTTATTTTATAGAAAGGGACTCCATCCCTAAAGGAAAGGGGGAGACAGATCTTTTTTTCGTTGGTCCGGGTCCTCTGTGTCGAGTCGATCTTTCTGGTAGCTCATAAGTGGCAAGCAAATCGCAACTGCGGTGCTATTCTGTATCTTTTTAGTGATGATCACTGGGTTAAGTGTACATCAAATACCTGTCAAATGACGTGTTTTGTATTTGCTATCTCTATTGTATTTATGTTGGTCACACGAGATAGAAAATATAAAAAACGTCATTTGACAGCTATTTTATGTAGACTTTATACAGTGATCATCTCTAAAAAGATACTGAGTAGCCCCGCCGTTACCAACATGATCACTTGTGGTAGATCTCTGTGCTGCTACTTGCCGGAATGGGGACCCACCGCTAAACCTATTTCTCCCACCAAAATAATAATGTCATATACCGGTGGGTAGCTGGTAGCCGGTACACTAGCACAATCGGCTTAAGAATCAGAATCAAAATCAAAATCAGAATAATCTTTATTCACATGAACCATACAAGTGTTATTTGTGCGCGTCGACATTTTTTAAACTACCACCGAATCGGAATCGCGGCCTCACACTGAGAAGATCCCGGCCCCGATAAGGCCACAGAAAAGCGACGTACCTATAACCTCTGTGGTGTCTATAAACTGCAGTCATCTCTTACATCAGGGAAGGCGCGTCTTACTTTGCTGTATTTTGCTATGAATAATTTCACCTATGGGGAAAATGGAGTTTTATGACAAACATAATTACTTTTATTTATCTACATAGAAACCATTAAAACTGCCTACCTTCCGTTTCCAAAAACCTACATTGAAATATGACCAAATCGAATAAAAATCGTTTTGTTTAAATATCTATACTTATATATAAAAGAAAGTGGTGTTAGTTACACTACTTACAACTCAAGAACGGCTGAACCGATTAGGCTGCAAATTAGTGGGGAGGTAGCTTAGAACCGGTAGAAGGACATAGGATACTTTTTATTCTGTTCAATTGTGAGGAAACTGGGAAAAACAACATTTTAATTTTTCCCATACAAACTGGATGGGCGGAACGAAGATTGCGGGGACAGCTAGTTTTTTAATAAAATAAAAACGTCATTCAAGAGTAATCCTACTGGTGTCATTTCGAAACACTGCGGACTCACTCAAATGTACTCATATCTCTTTCTGAGGTTCTTGTGTTGTCAATTAACAAAATCAAAACGAAAGAGAGGCAGTACACACATACTCGTAGTATACAATGGTGCTTTTCTTGTAGGCGATCATTTTTTTGTTGTTTTCAGCTTCGCCTAAAATACCTTCTATAGTTCTGGCGACAGACAACACAAATTATGCTTTATTCTATGACTGTGCTGATGGAAAAGCAAACACTCCGTCAACTGGTAAGTTTAAAGATTGTGGTGTTATGGAAAGATTTTCTCCCGTGACCTGTCTGGCAGCTCGGTACAGGCGAGTAAAGGCAAAAGGGTTTTACCAACAAGACCATTAGTGAAGTGCTGTATAGTAATCCTACCATCATAATGACAATGTTCTGTTTGGGTCTGGAGGGTAGGGTAGACTTACACAATAGGACTTAAACCCCGGCCTGAGGATAGTGACGCAACTAAAACATCCCCCGTGTTGGTCCTTGCTCCTTTGTAAAATAGACCATCTGCCTTCCTGTGCCAGGCAGCTCGTAAAAGGCGAGCATAGGCTTGCCGTCACTAGCACCGTGACATCTGACTAGGTGGTAGAGTTTCACAGCGACTCACCCGGATTGGTACCACCGCCTTACCTATTTCTGCCGCCATAAGATCATGACGTGTTCCGGTTCGGAGGGTAAGGTAGCCGGTTAACTTACTTTTGCTTGAGGCCTAACATCCCGGCCTCTGGTTGGCAACGCACCATTACCACCTTTGGTGTCTCTAGGAGGCGAGAATTTTTTACCATCAGGAAATCCGTCTGCTTGTTTGCCTTCCAATGTTATAAAAAAAAATCTATGGTGTCTATAGATTGTGGTTATCTGTCATCATCAGGGAAACCGCGTGCTTCTTCGTCTTTTGTCATAAAAACTTCCTTACTCTTAGTATGTTCCTCTTAGTATCTATCTTTAGTTATTCCTGTCGCTATAACATTTATGCTGGACTGCGTATGTTTTAATTTTGGAGGATACGGAAGTCAAAAGCTCTAGAAGAAAGGGGTCAAAGATAAAGTTTCTTTCTAACCAACTACTCAAAAAGGTGAAGGTTATATCGTCGAGTCCTATCGTAATAGTCTTAATTAATATATAGCTTATTTCTCTGTCGTTTCCGAATCAAATTCATGTGAAAGAGCTAACTTTTGAGGCTGTCGAATCTGTAACTGGGGCTGATTACGTATCTTTTTAGTGATGATTACTGGGTCGGGAGAAGAAATAGAGGAAGATAAAGCAAATGATGGGTAGATAAACTAAAACTGACGGCAGGCTCAAAATGGAAAAGGGTTGCTAGAGACAGAGTACAATAGAAATTGTTAGAGGACGCCTTTGCCAAAAGAGATACTTTTTAATTATAGAGACAACCGTTATAAAAAAAGAGAGAAGAAAGCAGTTCAGGATAAGAGGCTTATTATTATTATACTGGGTAAAGTGTTTATCAAATAGCTTTCAGATGACGTGTTTTATATTTGGCTATCTTCAGTATATTCAGTACTTCTTTTGGTCATTACAAATAGCAAATATAAAACACGTCATTTACAGCTATAAGATATACACATTACTCAGTGTTCATCACTAAAAAGATACGTAATCAGCCCCCTGGAGATGGAATCTCAGAAACTTCGAAGAAAGTACTTCATTTTTGATTATTGAAATCGATTTAGGTTTTGTGTTTACTGCACTTACATTATTTCAGTCTTTTCTAATAATGCACATATAATAATAAATAAATAAAATAAATGTCCTTGGACCAATTACACAAATTGAATCTAACCCCAAAGTAAGCAAATTATATGCTTGTGTTAAGGGTGTTAGTCAACGATATTTATGTATAGAAATACTTAAATAGATACCAGAATAAATTTAAGAAACACCCAGACTCGGAAATACAGACATCTAAATGTTCATCACACAAATGCTTGCCCCGACGGGAATCAAACCCGAGCCTCCCGGTTGATCGTTGTAGTTAGACGTGTACGTTAGCCACTCGACCAACAGTCGACATATTACTTTTTATCGTATGTCCTAAGAAGAGTATGATTTCTAAAAGTATTTTTTGATTTTCAGAATACGCTTGGATTGTGTGGAGGAGTCCCAGCATAAGTCCTGAATTAAAGTCTGTGATTCACAAATACATCGACGAAACGCATTTCTTGAGTAAGGAAAAATTTTCTTGGGATCATCTAACACCAAAAGATTGTATGCTTGATGAAGTAAAATAGTATGAAGAATATGAACATGAATTATCGCGTATTACTAACATAAAATAAATATACGTAGACAATATACATATATAATATGTACATAACATGATTATTTTTTGAACAAATCATACAAAATGATCAAACCCCAAAGAAAACTAAATAAGATGTTTGTGTTATGGGTGTTAGTAATAAGTACCTAATTGAAAATAGAATTGTAATAAGTACCAGAATTAATTGAATAAACACTCAGACTCAGAAATGCAGACATCTAAATGTTTATCACACAAATGCCTTCCCCCGTCGAACTCGAACTACAGCACAGCGATAAGTCGGTTGCCTACTCGCGCCACGCGCGTGCGCGAATAACATACATACATACATATCTTCACGCCAAGTCCCTTACGGAGTAGGCAGAGAGTAAAATAAAATAAATCTCGCGACCAACGAGACGGTTATTTTTTAATATTGTATACGACATACCTACATACATTTTTTTAACTGTCAATATTACGGTTAGGTATATAGACCACGAACATAAACATAAAAAAATGTATCTTTTGACACAGACTACTTAGGAATACTTAGCGAAGAGGTTTCTTATTAGTATGTCCTTTTTTATGTCTTCGATCCGCCGATGCGATGCAGCCCAGCCTTCCTCAGTAGTAGCTTTGCAAATGCGACACGCCACCACAGAGAATTTAATCACTACGTTTTACACGCCACGTTCCGCCCCTTTCATAGTGGGCACTATCCTTTAGTTTCCTTGCTGAGGCCAATCGGCAGGCAGAAATTGGGTACGTTGTTGGGCAGCGGTTTGACTGATTGTATAGAACTGACTGAAAACTTGGAAAACCCGAGTATTTCATTGTATTATTGCTGAATTTTATAGTATTATTGCATTATTATTGAATTTAATACAGAAAATAGGAAGGTAACAGCTCAGGTTTAATCTTAATGTTCATGCCGATGCAATGCTGACAACAAAAAACCAAAACTTTCCTCACAGCTCCGTATTATCAATACCGTCTTTACCATAATGGCACACGGGGCCAGTGCCCAGGACCCCTATACTCAGAGGGCCCCGAAAGATCGACCATTTCACTCATTTTTAACCCTAAAATATTTTGGTTGGGTTTCGTTTTTCTCGTTGCTCTAATACGGGAGAATTCTGTTTCGCAGCTTAAGAACGACTAAATAATTTGTCAATAATTATGAGCATAAAAAGTGACATTGTTCAGAAAATTGAGTTTGAGGATTTAATAAAAGATTTTGCTTAAAAGAATTTTTTATTGTAATCATATAAAAATCGCGGCATACTGTAACAAAATAATGTAATTGATTACCCTAAAAATTATAGTGAAATTCATTGTATGAGTAAAGTTTGTTTTCTATGTATTCTAAAAGGGCCCCAAGTTTTCGTGAGCCCAAGGGCCCCAGCCTAATCTAAGACGGTCCTGCGCATTATGCTCATCTACTACGAACTGCAAGTTAGGTATATAATTAAAGCGCATTAAAACTATAGAAAAACCCGTAAAAATGTTTAATGAACATCTTTATTAATGTTTTATAAGCAGATAAGTTTTATATTATATAATGTATTTAATTACACGTTATTAGTATATAATGGGTAAAACTTTTTTAATAAAAACTCGCCCGGATCGGTACCACCGCCGAACCTATTCCTGCCACCATAACATCCAATGCTTGCCGTTGACATGTTCCGGTTCCTGATAAGCAAACATACACATACATATCTTCACGCCCATATCCCCGAAGGGGTAGGCAGAAGCACAACCATGGCACCCACGACTAGCGATTTATAAAACTTACTTTTGCTCGAGGCCTAACATCCCAGCCTCAGGTTGGCAGCCCACCATTACCACCTTTCGTGTCTCTAGGCGGCGTGAATTTCTTACCATCTGTAAATCCAAAACCAAAAAAATGAATCCCCATTTCCCGCGGTCATTGAATCACGTTTGAATGGATGGACCAATTTTGCTAATTATTTTTTTGTCGCCTCTGTGGTCTAGCGGTTCAGTTGTTAGACTTGACTGCATGTGGTCCCGGGTTCGAATCCCGGGTCGGGCAACAAAAAAGAAAATTGGGTTTTTTCCAATTTTGTAATAAAAAAAATGTTGCTCGGGATAGGATATGTGCCCGGTTGGCGATAGGCTAGCCACCTATCACATTGTGGGACTTAGTGTCTTCGGCTAGACGTGGGTGCCCTGGCTGTGCCTTTGCCTACCTCTTCGGGGATATGGGCGTGAAGATACTTTTTTTATTGTATTGGTTATTATCGAGAGAAAGATCATTGTTACTTCCCAGTACATCTGTGAAAATTTAATATATGTTCAGAAGAATTTAAAAGAAACTGTGATATACATAATGTAAATACGAGGAATAAAAACAATCTTGCTGTGCATGTGTCCCGTCTCCACAGAGTTAGTCAGTCTTTCAATGGCCAATGTATATGCTTTTACACTAAATTTCCCGATTATACGAAAGACCTGCCACTAAATAAATTTAAAAAATGTGTCAGACAAATTGTATAAAAAAGGTTAGGTACTAAAGCATTGCTGTATATTTATCGGATAAGAGTGCTTGGCATTAATTGCCCCTCATACAAATCTCTTACTAGGATTACCTAATAAATTTGTTTAGAATAAGGTAAAAAAAACCCGCTGAGTTTCTTGCCGGATCTTCGTGTGTGGCCGTGTTCCGATCCGGTGGTAATTTTAATTATTGTATAGACTGGTCGCAAGTACATCTAGTAAAGTGAATGTGAAAAAAACACATTTCTATTTTGTCTACATAAACTGATATTTGCTGTTAATGGAAAGCGGTACGAAGTTCACCGGATCGGCTAATCTAATAAAATAAAATAAAATAAAATGAATCCCTATTTCCGTTGATCATCGTGTCACTCTTGGGCAGATAAACCAATTTTCATTATAATTTTTTGTTGCGTTAGTTAGAAGAGAAGGTTCTTATACATAGAAAAACTGGGAAAATTGTAGGGAAAATTATGTTATATTTATCCCATTTAGGAAAAACCATTTTTTGAATGAAGTTTTTAATTGTTTAAATCAAATAAGCGAAATTAAAAAAAAAAATTGCACCTGCACGCGGTGTCGTTACTATTTATTATTTTTAGGTACATAGCTTCTATTAACTTATATAATCCTTATTTTAATAATAAACAGCAAAGATTTGATTATTAGTTTGTACTTTTTGAAGTAAAACTTCTATATCGGGGTTGCAAAAAATTTTTGTGTAACATTTTTTCGTTACGCGTAACATTTTTCCGTTACGCGCCATCTTTGTTCTTATCCCTACCACGCGTGATTCGAAGTATACTTTCTCTAGCGGAGTAGGGATTGGCAATAAACTTTATTTAGCCAATTTCTGTAAAGCTGCATATAGTAAATTATTTTTTGAAAAATAACGTCATAAAGAAGTTTCACTTCTTCACTTCTTACGAGTGTACGCTAGTACACGCACACATTTTTATTTACAGAAGAGTATTGAAAATTTTGCCATTGCCGTGCCATTGCCAAAAGCCATTTGAAGCCAACATTATCCGTCATGACCGTAGTCTACTATTTACTTCGGGACAATGCTTCATACCGACGGGACAACGGTTAAAATGACGCGGGGTTGTAAGAATTATCCTTCCGTACTTACCTATTTCAGAAAACCTTTAAGCGGCATAACCAATTGAGTTGAAATTTTATATTATGGGTATTTCTATAGTATGACTTAAAATACAATTGGACATGACAGGCTGTTTTCTACAGTCTACACTATAATGTTAAAGAGGAAAGGTTTGATTGTTTATGTTTTTGTTTGTATTCAATAGACTCCGAAACTGCTGGACCAATTTAAAAAATATTTCACCGTTAGAACCAAACATTATCGCCGATGAAAATAAGTTAAGTTATTTCTATTAAAAATTAGATTTTTTTTCGCTAAAAAATATAGCAAATTCCAACGAACTGTTATGCGAATTCCATGATGCTAAGAGATAAACATGGCCTACAGACGGCAAGGAAATGGTCAATAATAAAGCATGTATAAATACAGCTAAAATCTAAGACATTTTTGTCTTTGGATGAAATAATTTGAGGTACTTAAATGATTTGCCAAAAATTTAGTACACAAGTTTATGTGTAGGAGAAGTGCAGAAAGCTAATATTTTTCAATAATAATCCTTATAAAGTACATTAAATCAATAAACAATACATTACCTACACTACCATGCATTGGCACTCACAAACAAATAAATTGATGATAACGCTAAAATATCACAAATGGCGCACTAAAAAGTTTTGAATCAAAGTAGTCTTGAAAATGAAGATAGCGTTCTTATCAACAAGATATTAAAATTTATTATACACACACATACACAAAAAACGTTGTCAAGTTGAGGATCTCCTCCTGTTCGGAAACGCTTATCTATAATATAAAAATGAATCGCTAAATGTGTTGGTAAGCGCATAACTTCCGAACGACTGGACCGATTTGGCTAACTTTTTTATTATTGTATTACTTATGATCAGGAAAAGGTTCTAACGAAAAGAAAAACCAGGAAAGTTGCAGGGAAAATGGGAAAAATAAGACTTTATTATTTCTCATACTGAACGGGTGAAACGAAGTTCACCGGGACAGCTAGTAAGTAATAAATTTATTCCAAGCGGTCATACCGCATTAAAACAACTAGCTATAATTATTCATTAAAACTTAAAATAAACTAATGATAAATTATAATGAAAATGTGTTTGAATAAACATTACAGATTAAGTCAAGCTTGTCACATTATAAGTATACATAAAGTTTTGAAAATTTATTTAATTACATATCTCCTGTAAATAAAATGAATACGTTGTCCTTTGTTCTTTTCTTGGCTTTATGGGGAAGTGCGTATTCTTGTTCAAATGTTACACCTGCTGCAAATTTTAACCTGACTTCTGTAAGTACAAGTTTCCAACAATGAGACTAGTAGAGTACCTGAATCAAATTTTATGAGACCAATTCGAAAGTATTTCGCATCAAACAAAAAAAGAACGACGTAAATCGGTTCATAAACCACGGAGAAATCGGTGTACATATTTAAAAAATATACCGGCCGAATTGAAAACCTCCTTGTTTTTTTGAACTAGGTAAAAAAGACGAAAGATTAACTTAATTTACAACTCAATAAATTGCAAAAAAACTGAATTCGATGTTGACTAATTACATCAAAAATTGAGCAATTCCCGTTCGATTCTATCAGCAGACCTAGACTTGGTGATAATGGACCACCTTGGAAGTACACTATCCTATTATCATATAAATGCGAAAGTTTGTATGTTTGTTTGTTAGTTACTCCTTCACGCAAATACTGCTGAACCAATTGAAATTTGGCACATATCTATAGAGAGTAACACATCGGATATTTTTATCTCGAAAAAATGTTCCTGTGGGACCACTAACCGGGCGGACAACGCCGCGGGCAACAGCTAGTCTTAAATAAAAAGAAGAACCTTTCCAACACCGTTCTTTTTCGATGCCAGTTAAAAGAAACTGATGTAACAAATAAATTTAGGTTTATCATTCGTAAAATCAACATTAATTTACGTTTTTAAAAAGTATTGTTTAAAAACCAAAGCGTGGTTTTGAGTCTCAGCTAGACTCGCTTTGCATAATTCTGTGCTTATCCCAACGGTATTGTATGGAAGCGAGAGTTGAGTATGTTAGAAAAAGCATGAAAGTAGGATAAATACGGTCGAAATGAGAGTACTACGGAAAATCTGTTTTGTAACGCTCGCTGACCGCATTCGTAACAGTAAGATCCGAGAAAGAGTGAGATTGAAAGAAAGTGTTTGTGTTAAAATGCGTAAAGGCATGCTCCGCTGGTTCAGTCATGTGGAAAGATTGACAGATGAAAGAGTGACAAGACAGATATACAATGCGAATTTGGATAGATGTAGGTACCCGGGGAGACCAAGGCTGACATGACATTCCACGATCAGATCAATCTGATATTATCCGAGGGTGGTGTCAAGAGTCTCCGAAACCGGCATGTATGTATGAAAAGGGTAATGAATGTGAAAAAAGTTAGACATGTTTGTCAGGGTCGTGAGGTCTGGCACTGGATACTCTCTGCCTACCCCGTAAGGAACTTGTCGTGAAGATATGTATGTAAAAAGTCAGTATTATAAGACAGCACTATAAAAAACACAGGTATCGTTTTTTGTAAAATTAACTTTTATATCTGTCAATTCAGCCTCTGAAATTAAAAATACTGGCTTTAATGATACACAACTTATAAGATCGTTAAAGTCGCGATAATTTTAATTTAGCAGATTTTACATAATCAAATAAATACTAAGACTATAAGACGTTGGTTAAAATTTAAAAAAGTCCTTTAATAACCTACAATGCTTAAATAATAACTGTGCTGCCATCTGGGATGTTCCTCCATATTTAATTTAGAATGAGGTCATATTATTTTTTTGAGCTGCTCGTAACGAATCCTACACACAGACACGTCAAACTTATAACACACCCCATTTTGCATCGGGATTAAGAAAAAGAGCAAAATTGTTACATCCGCTAACGCGCGATGCGCTGTCTTAACTATGAATATTGTTTTTTTATGAACATTCTCCTGGCGATAACTAAAACGACAAAAATTAGACCAAGGGAAATAGGGGTTAATTTTCATGTAATAGACAAGATAGCGAAAAAGGAGGTGGCTCTTCTGATGGTAAGAAAAACCATCGCTGACAGACAGCATGTGCGATCTGGATTGACAGATCTACGTAACAGCCAAGCCACTTTCGCGCGGTGCGAAAGACGAAACGTCGAGCCACTGAAATAAAGGTATGACAAAGTACTTACTAAGCCACGCGCCATACCGACCAGTGAAGCGACCGGCGAAATGTACTGAGCGAAACGCGCAAGCGACTTGCGGCACGGCGGGTGAGCAAAACAAG
>NJDD01001325.1:13059-35905 GCA_002245505.1 Calephelis nemesis
AAAAATGTAATGAAATAAATGAAATGAGGGCAAACAAGCAAACGGATTTCCTGATGGTAAGAAATTCACGTCGCCTAGAGACACCAAAGGTGGTAACGGTGCGTTGCCAACCTGAGGCCGGTATGTTAGGCCCCGACAAAATGTAAGTTTACCGGCTACCTTATCCTCCTAACTGCAACAAGTTAACGGCAGCAAGTGCCAACGTTATGGCGGCAGGAATAGGTAAGGCAGTGGTACCAATCCGGGCCTGTCGCTGCGAGACTCTACCACCTAGTAAAACAGCCACACAAACAGTTACACACTCGTAAATGTGATTTTAATTTGTAACGATGAACTCCTTTAGTGTGTATAGGATACAACTACAAAGGCACGGCACTACACAGCAAAAGAAAGATTTAAAAATTTCACCCCAGGATTTGCATCTTCAGTAGCTTAAATGTTAAAAGCATTCGTCGGCTTGAGAAAAAATGGTACAGGTTTAAATCCTGTATGGGGCAAAACATTTTCTTTCTCTAAAATTTGTAGAAAAATAACATAAGCACGTGGCAAGTGTTAAAAATTAAAAATCAGTAGTTTTGTTCAACTAAAAGTTACTAGAAACGAAATTAGTTTCGTTATAGAAAAATAATAGTAAGTATACGTTAACAATAAAAACAGAAATTAATAACGAAATGAAAAAGAACAAAAACTTTTCAATTTTTTCTTACACTATTTGATAGACAAATATGCAAACAGATTTCACAATGATAACCAAGAAGGTTAGCGACATAAGCCCTTCAGATGTAACATTAGTGACAACTTAACAATTAAAAAAAAAACACGATAAAGGCATGTTTTAAAGTTTGTATGGCTATACCACAGAATAAGTAATAATACCAATATGGCCTATGTGGTCTAGCGTTCTGGCGTCGGACTTGACTTCTTGAAGTTCGATTCCCGGGTCGGGACATTAAAAACAATAAAATTTGAATTTTCAATTTTCTTATAAAGATAACGTCCTACATTGTGGGACTTGACTCTTCGACATGTCGTGGGTAGCCTGGTTGTGCCTCCTATGTCTTCGGAGATATGGGCGTGAAGATACTTTGAGTAAAAATACTTCATACAGAAGATTCACTGATGTACAAAATGCAAGCAAACTTGAATTATAAGCTTTATAGCAAAGGCTCATATTGCACTCAGCGAGTAGGCTCAACTTACTTAAAAATTCATACTGTAAATTAAAATTAAAACTTATGACGTTAGTTGGTTGAAGGTTCGTAAAGCGCTATATGTTACTGAATCTGTCATTACCATATGACGCCACATGATGTTATATTTTTACTGATTTTGATGTAAGAGTCTTCAAGAGGTACAGGAATCTACATAGACTGTGAAGTAAAACCTCCCTGACAACGCATGCGTATGAATAATCGTCACAAGGTTTCAACCATGAAGATATATTACTACTGGGGTTACAGATGTAACGAAGACATGTAAGGTTAACCTCGATTCATGTAATATTGGAACTTTTGAACACAATACTGGCGAATTATTAACATATTATAATTATGAGTAAACATAATTTTTAGGGTTCATTGAAATTATTTGTAACTAAGTGTCAATAATTTAATAGTACTGTGTTTAAAATTACCTAAAGTGACATGTATGATTCCTATTTCCAATTCGAATGATATCGAGATTCAAGAGTTACCTACCCTATTTATGTCATTCCCAAATACTGCTGACTCACTGTTATATACTGACCTCACATAACAGAAAAATGAAAGAGTACACACATAGAGTATAGTGCTCCTCTTGTAAGTAACATTATTTTTTTGTTTTCAGCTTTGCCTAAAGTCCCTTCTGTAATTCTGGCGACAGACAACACAAATTATGCCTTATTCTATGAATGTGCTGATGCAAAAGCAAACACTCCGTCAACTGGTAAGGCTATTTAATCTAGTGTTATGTAGAGCTTTTACCCCGTGAGATGTCTGGCGCCTCGGCACAGGCAAGCAAAGGCGAAACGGCTTTTACCAAGACCACTAGTGGAATGCTGTGTAGTGAATGATAACGTCATACTCGTATTTCGGTCTGTAGGGTAGGGTATCCATCAGAATTGCACAGTAGGCCTAACATCCCGACTGACTTCAAATATCTATGGTGTCAGCTACGGTTTTTTTGTATGATATTGAAAGCCAAACAAGCAGACAGATAGTAATGGTGCGTTGCCAACCTGAAGCCAGGATGTTAGGGTAAAAGTAAATTTACCTGCTACCTAACTCTCCAAACTGGAACACGTCATGACGTTATGGTGGCAGGAATAGGTAAGCCGGTATTACCAATCCGGGTGAGTCGCTGCGAAACTCTACCACTTAGTAAATTATCTCTTTCCTTCAATGAAGCCACGTGCTTGTTCGCTGTTTTAATGCCATATAAACTTCCTTACTTAAATCAAATAAAATAATCTGAGTTACTGCTCGACCTTCGTGGAGTGCAGTCGAATTCTCCTGATGATGCTTCGGTTACGAAGCGAAACATTAAGTTTTTAGTAGTGTTTGTATTGTTGGTGGTAGTAAAACAGTTTACTGATGTGTATTATTTGTCTGGATAAAATTGGGGGTTTTTGGCTTCCGGTAAGTCCAATTCATTCATAGCGCACTATTTTTCCTGTTTTGTCAAGCCATAAGACTTACACATTTTTTGGCGGAAATTGCAAGTTAAATAATTTTATTTGGATTTGATAATGGGTTTCCGCAAAGTAACACCTTCTTCTATGAATTAATTACTTTACCCACTTACATAGATGAAGTACTTCAACTTTAACTTAACATTATAGTCTGTGAGAAAGTTTAATGAAGAATAGTGAATAGTGTGATGCAGAAGAGTGTAGTTGAAAATCGAAGTCGGTTCTTTACTGTTTTACTGCACTTATATTTCAGTCTTTTTTAATAATGCGCTTGTTACTTTTTATCGTATGAGTCCTTCGACGCGTAGGAGCTGTAAAAGTTTTTTTTTATTTTCAGAATACGCCTGGATTGTGTCGAGGAGTCCCACCATAAGTCCTGAATTAAAGTCTGTGATTCACAAATACATCGACGAAACGCATTTCCTGAGTAAGGAAAAGTTTTCGTGGGATCATCTAACACCGAAAGATTGTATGCTTGATGAAGTAAAATAGTATGAAGAATATAAACATGAAACAAGAATATTAATGACATAAAATAAATGTCCAAATTTGCACAAAGAACACAATTGTTTTTGGACAAATTGTTGACATACAAATTTATCTGGCTCCAAATTAAAGCATCATCCAGAGAGTTGTAATCACGCCTCAATCACGCCTCCCACAAAGTTGACCGTGGTGAAAACCAGGTTTGAAACTTATCAAAATTTGGATTCAATCTACGTTTCACACGGATGCAAACCAATGCTTTAATCCGTTTGGAACCCCTGTAACCGAATTACATGTTTGCGTTATGGTTGTTAGTAATACTACTAATAAATGAGAATATTTAAATAGATGCCAGACTAAATTTAATCGGCACCCAGAATTAAAAATGCAGACATCTAAATGTTTATTTTCATGTTTGTTTTGCCCCGTGTTGGTCCGGGATCCGTTGCATAATAGAGCACCTGCCTTCCTGCCAGGCAGCTCGTAAACGGTGAGCATAGGCTTACCGTCACTAACACCGTGACATCTGACTAGGTGGTAAAGTTTTGCAGCGACTTACCCGAACTGCTACCACCGCCTTACCTATTCCTACCGCCTTAACGTAATGACTTGTTCCAGTTTGTAGGGTTAGGTAGCAGGTAAATTTACTTTTAACCTAAAATGCTGGCTTCAGGTTGGCAACGCACCATTACCACCTTTGGTGTCTGTCTCTAGGCAGCGTGAATTTCTTACCATCAGGAAATCCGCCTGCTTGTTTGCCTTCCAATATCATAAAAAACATCACATAATTGCCTGCCCCCGTCAGAAATCGAAGTCCAGCCTCTCAAACAGTCGGTGGCCTCCCTAGACAAGCTTACCTCTCGACCAACGAGGCGGTCTGATTTTGATACAATATACGAGTATGAAAATATGTAATACGAGTAGGTATCTCTTAAGGTGAGTATGCGAGTATAAAAAGATGTATTACGAGTAGGTATCTCCTATACAATATCTGTGACCGCCTTGTTGGTCGAGAGGTAGCTTGGCTCGGTAGGCGACCGACTGTTTGAGAGACTGGATTATATTTTACCTGTTAATGTTACGGTCAGGCATATTTATAACTTAAGAAAGTGAACCTTTTTACACAGAAAGGAAAAGAACAACAATATATGGTAGAGTCACTAAATTAAGCTAACAATCTCGCCGAACTAGAGATAAACCTTTCTAAAACTATGGTAAGGTCCAATAACACCAAGGTACAAATTTATGTTGACAACAAACCTCTCCAATACACTGATAAATACATTTACCTAGACAAAGAAATAAGTTTGGACAGACGAAACAACTATCAAGAGATTGAGCGCAGATCCCAGTTAACATGGAATAAGCCTGGAGCCTTAAAGAAATATTTAAAAGCCACATGCCAATCAAACTGAAGACAAAGATTATGAACTCTTGCATTATACTCGTAGCATGCCTAACCTATGTTTGTCAGACATGGAAGCTTAACAAAAATAATAAAAATAAAATCATACTATGCCAGCGCGGAATGGAGCGGAGTATGCTAAACATAAAAGGAATAGATAAATGGGGCATACAAAAATACGCAACATGACAAAAGCAACAGACGATTTAGCAAAAGATCTTGCATTAAAATGGAAGTGGGTCGGACACATAGCATGCTTGCATGATCAAAGATGGACAAAAAGAGTGACAGAATGGAGGGGAAAATGGGCAAAAGAAAGAAAGGGAGACCTTCCACCAGGTGAGAGGACAAAATTAGACGCATAACTGGTCCAAACTGGACACAAATAGCACAATCAAGAGAAAACTGGCTAAATTTGGAGAAGGCCTAAATCAGCAGAGGGGTCCTTAAAGAATAATTTTACTAAAAATAGGTATATACTAACAAAACTAACATTTTGCTATGAGAAATAAAAGGCTTTTTAAATTTTACTATTTATTTATAAAACTTCAGCAGTTTTAGTTTAGTTTTAGTAAATAATTTAAATAAAATTTTAAATTAATTTTGTGGTAGAAAGCCAAGCTGCAACTAGTCCAGGTAGGGATCCGCCGCCTTTACATATTCTTGCCTCTTTAGTGACGGTATTACATTCTGGTCTGAAGAGTAGATAACCAGCAAACTTGCATAGAAATTGGTCTGACACCTCGTACATAAGACAGCGACGCACCTGCAACATCTATGGTGTCTATAGGCCACGATTGTCTCTTATCGTTAGGAGAGCTGTGTACTTTTTCGCTGTTTTGTCACATAAATGGTCACGAATCGACGGTGGAAAAATAATGGAATGAAAGGGTGTCGTTTCATCCATTGTGGATGAAAGTTTTGTGGACGAAACGTCAGCAAGCCGGATGGCTTATTTACGAATAAAAACGGAACACGTCCTGTAAACCATTATAAATTTACAAGACAGCAAGTATTACATTATAATTAAATACACTATAACATATTTTTTAACAAATAACGAGTGCAAACCCTTCTAGATAGAGAGCGCAAACTGTATGGAGTTTGCGCTCGCCGACCCTGCCGCTCGCTTCTCCGCGTTCCCCTCAGCGTTGCTCTGTGCAAGTACATGAGTCGGCCGACTGTTAGTATTAAGACTGTGGTATAGCTATAGTTAATTGTTTTTTTTTGTACACGATGCCTTCCATTTTTTTTTTCACAGCTTCATTTATTTTTGGGTTGGCTAGAAGAAATTTCTTTAGTTAGAGATAAGCTCGCCTTTTGTGCATTTTTACCTTCTCGTGTATTTTTGTTTTTTTTGTGTGTGCAATAAAGTGTTAAATAAATAAAATAAATACATAATTATATCACAGTTAAGCGCAGCAAAATGCAAAATAGCAAATGTTTCCGTTCGTTGGTAAATTTCTATAAATTTTTAAAGAAAGAAAAAATTTCGCCCCAGACAGGGTTTGAACCTGTAACCTTTCGTCTCAAGCCGTTGGTAAATGTTATCAGGAAGAATTTTGGCGCCATCGAGAGAAAAGATGGTCGAAGTTTTTTAATAATTTTTGAATTTCGTGTTTGTAATGAGTGAAATTAGTCAATTTTGGTGGCAATTTGTACAATTTTGTTCAGTGTAAGTGCACAAAGGAAATAACCATGAAGAAATTAGCGTATCGTGTATTTCCTTGTTGCCGCCAAATCTCACTAAATGAGCTCGAGTAACGAGGCCACCGCTTTACATAAGACCCTCACATGACTTATTGACGACTTCTGATTTATGAATAATTATAATTGAATCCCGATTTTGGTAAATTTGATGGAAATTTCTACTTTACTAATGGCAAATTACTAACGTATATGCCAAAACCTGAAGAAAGAAAGAAAATGTTATCAATCCGACTAGTGGTTTTTGAGTTATACTTAATAGTGCATAATTGATCATGAAAGCTAATACGGCGCCATGCCACACTTCAGAATCATGACCTATCTTTAACGGCCAAGTAATCGCGTACAAAAAAATAAAAAAACATTCCTACAGTCGATTTGAAAAACTCCTCCTTTTTTGGAGTCGGTTAATAATTCAACGTATTTGAAAATCAGAATCATCCGTAGTGCATATATTAAACTCGGTCATCAAGAACGATCAAATTTTCGTAATAGTAGGAGAGCTACTGAACCCTGTGAATGACCCGCTACGTACAAAGATAGGAAATTTCGCCATTTAAGTATTGCGCAATGTTAGGGCCATTTTGCCAGTTCGCGTCCACTTAGTGGAGTTTGCAGATTTTAACGAAAATATAAAAATATTCTAGATTTAGTTTTGTATTAACTAATAGTGTAACCTATCAGTAGTATAGTCTTTTTTGGTATTAAGCTAAGTTCTAGCTAAAATGCCCAGTTATTTATTTTTAAAAATTAAAATAATCAAAATAAGTCGATTTCGCTAGTCCGCATCCTCTAAATCTAGTTCGCGTCCACCCATGGACCAGTTTGCGTCTACCAACTTATGGCATGGTATATAGTGTATATGGTGGCAGGAATAGGTAACGCGGTGCTTCTAATTCGGGCAACTCGTTGCTAAACCCTAGTCAGATGTCACGGTGCGAGCGACGGTAAGCCTATTCCTTATTTTTACGAGCTGCCTGGAAGATGGTCTCGTCTGCAAAAGACCTCGGACCGACACTGGGGAAAACATAAAAATATTTGACACCCAAATTTCTTAAGGAACAGTTTAGTAAATTCGGATTCAAGCGCGGCCGGGAAATAGACAGAAAAACCTAAAAATACCAAATTGTCTTTTTTTCCATTTCTGTTGCCCTAGATCTATTTTTGACATCTTAAGTTCGTTTTTCTATAGGTTTATTTTATGTACCTAGTTGTAGATTTGTATGGTGACATGAATAAATTGAAGTCGTTTTATGCGGTGTTTTTAAATGAGTGCGTTTAAATTACTGAATTTGAAGTCGTTTTGTGCTGTTAATTTACTTTATTTTTATATGACATTCAAATGTTCATCAAACAGTCTTCATAACCAAAATGGTCCCATATCATCCTGGTCTCGTCTACGTAGGGATGAGACTCCATGAATTTCTCAATCTTAGCTTTAACTTGGGGATTCAAGTTAGGACTTCTAGAATTCAGCCATGCCAATTCTGGAAATGAATTGAATTTATAACATATTATATTAAAATTAAATTGTATTTATAATATCATTGTATCTATAATACATAGATACACTTGATAACAAGTATTACGAATAAGCTGTTGACCGCGGCGTCGTCGCCCGCGTGTTTCCACAGGAACATGTTTCGGGGTAAAAACTATCCTATGTGTTAATCCATGTTACCCTCTATGTGTTTGCCAATTTTATGATTATCAGTCAAGCAGTTTTTTTGTGAAAGAGTAACAAAAATAGAAACATACAAACTTTCGCATTTTTAATGTTAGATTCGATTGTTTTAATAATGTACCTTGTAATTGTATCTTGGAATGCAACACTTCACTCAGTATTTCTCATGTATTTCATTATTATTTAGGACCTATTATTTAGGACAACGTATGAGTAGGACTTATTTTCTGCTAAAGATATCAGGGCAAAGGTATCAACTATTCACGTGGTCAGTCTGATTGAAAGCTTATTTAATCATAGAAATAATGTTACCTTTTGAATATATCATAATATAACAAATGTTACCTTTTGTTTCACCTGTAGCATGATCTACATCGCAATTGTATAAAATAACATAATTGTCGTAATCTGTGTCCAAAATATGCAGAGAAGTATTATCGGCACCTAAAATCAATATCTATTATTGATATCAGACTAAAAAAGGGGTTTTGATGATTTGACCCTTTCTAGAACAGGCTAAGACTATTCGGTTATGCTGCCATATAAATAAATATATAGTATAATTATTTTTATTTTATTGTTATTTATTTTCAATTCATTTCTTCCGTTTCTTATTACATAGTCCTAAGTTTATATAGAATGTCATATCAGGGTCTTGAGTAAAGCAGTAACATCTTTTCTTGAGCTCATTTAGTACGATTTGGCGGTAACAAGAAAATACACAATACAATTACGAATTAGCTTCTTAGTAAATTTACTTGTGCACTTTAATGGAACAAAATCGAAGTAAATGCCACCTGAATTAACTAATTTTACTCACAATATACTCAAAGTTAAATAATTACGAAAGCACTACAGGTCGTCCATTGGTCGAAAGTTGACCATAACAAATTTTAATATCTTGTTGACAAGAACGCCATCTTCATTTCTTAAGACCAACTACTTTGTTTCCAAACTGTATGATTATAGTTTGTGCGCCACCTGTAATCTTTTATCGTTGTTATCAATATATTTGTTTGTGTGTGTCAAATGCATGGTAGTGTGGGTAATATATTATTTATTGATAACTATAAGTGTGCCAAATTTTATGCTCCTGCGTCCGCGCAATTTTTTGACCTTACGTATTAATATATAGACTGCATACCAACCATTTTTATCATAAGATGTGAAAATTATTTTAGACGAGTCGTCCGGTGCTACTTTTGTTGTCCATTTGAAATTAACAATGGTCTTTTTATCAACTACTGTTTGTATCACGCAAATAATGTTGTCCCCTTCTATAAAATAATCAATTACTGTACAGTCAGCTCCATTTTCTTGTTTAAATCCTTCATATCTCCCAATTTCGAACCATCGACCACGAGCGAACTGTTAATACAAAAAAATATATTCTGTACATTGAAGCTATTCCTAAAACCAATATTTGTAAAACCTATATTTAGTCGCCAAGAACCATCTCGAAAACGTCAACTTCTAAAATTTTTCCATCCCTTCAAAAGTTATGACGCTACACACGCGTGCACACACAGAGACGTGTAAAACCCCTGTTTTCCGTTGGGGTTTAAAAAACCCCTCATTTTGAATCTGAGGTCATCACAACTGCGTAGGAGCTACATCGTAGCTCCTACAATTGTGATCCGCGGACAAACACACATACACACAAACAAATCAAACTTACAATACTTTTGAAGTGAAAACTTCTTTCGCGGCGTTGCGCACTTTTTTTGGAATGGGTAAAAACTTCTAAACTCGCATCAGGACACGTGACCTGATCAAGAAATAGTAAGACGGCGCAGGGTACTTGCGCTAATGTTCGTGTTGTCATGTTTGTGTACGATAGCGCAATAAATGAACATTGTATTCTACCACTTAAATGATAGTACTTTCATACTGATTATTAAATCAATTCGTGCAAAATTATTCCCTAACCATTCCAAAATATCAAAAATGCACAACGTTAGTATTCAGGTTTTCGGTTTCCAGATTTCCGACGTTTTTTTACGTGCTTTAGAAAACTAAAAAGATGCACTATATAGAGGCTCCTTAAGACCTACGATACCACAGACATACACATAATAAGTCAAATTTACAATAAGTACTTCTCTTTTTTATGTTCTTTTGAAAAACGGCAAAGATATACCAAAAGCTGGATTTTGGACTTTATTATTATTTCCAACCGTCGCCATATTATATTATAAAAAATTGTAACCCTGACAGGGGTGCAAGTTTGCAAGAGAAATCAAGTAAAATTATTCATCTTTGGTTTAGTACAGAGGTTCTTAAACTTTTTGTAACCACAAACCACTTGCAAAATTGTCACAATTGCCCCAGCCCGCTGTTAAAGATAAAGAAAAAACAAAAAAAAACACTTTAGATAAATGATAGTTAACGTTCCAGGCAGTTTGGCGCAGGTTTCATATAAAAATAAGTTTGCTATGTTTTTTATTCACACCAAATCATATCACACCAGTTGGTGTATATCAGAATGCCTTTAGGCTTACTTTCAAATTATACAGTATATTTCAAATTATAAAGTTATAATTATATATAATTATACCTTTTCACCGTGTCATGTCGAGTGACATATTATGTCACTTTAAGTAAACTTTATACAAAATTCGGGTTTTCTATGTATCTAAGGAAGTCCCGCCTCTTATTACGTAGTATTTATATACTCTTTGGTTCCAGGTCGCTGCTGACACGTGGTCATCACATTATGAAGCTCTTAGTGGACCCCACTTTAAGAAACCATAATTATAAAATAATATTTAATTTACATTAATTTTCCTTACAGAAACTGTTAAAGTGCCAGGAGAAATAAAGTGCGCGGGTCGGATAGTTTTTTTAATAAAATTAACATGTTATAATGTCATTGTACTTGAACGTTGGTAAGCCATTTCAATAAAAGAAATGAATGAAAAAGTACGATACCTAAGAACGTAGGTAGTAAGTAAGTAGTCGAAGACACTAAAGTGGGACTTTAGTGTCAAACCTTTAAAACCAAAGCAATAGGAGGCAAACCTTTCGCCAAACGGGTAAAATGTATCCAATCCAAAAAACACATTTTTCATTTCCTTGTCCGGCCTAATAATCAAACCGGACACCTCAGGAAATCAAGTCCAACATCAGAATGCTAAACCACATCTGACAAGGTGGTAGAGTTTTGCAGTGGCTCAACCGGATTGGTACCACCGCCTTCCCTATTCTTACCGCCATAACGTCATGACTTGTTTTGGTTTGGTGGGTAAGGTACCCGGTAAACTTACTTTTGCTCCACGTCTATCGACATCCCAGCCTCAGGCTGGCAACGCACCATTACCACCTTTGGTTTCTCTAGGCGGTGTGAATTTCTTATCATCAGGAAATCAGTCTGCTTGTCTGCCTTCTAACATAAAAAAATAACACAAATAAATAAAATAAATAACTAATTTGCTTTCTGTAAACAATACTTACAGGTTTTAGGTCAAAATTTTCCATAGTTTGGACATCTGGACAAATATTTGAATTTCCTTTTATATTTGGTATTATTAAAGCAAAAATCAGACAGAGTGTCATTTTAGTAAAATTATTTAACTGCTTAATCACCCAGATATATTGGTACTATTAAGTCTAATATTTAAGAAAATATATTGAAGCTCCTTTTATACTCGTATGCATTTGCAATGCCATTCATTATCTTTTTGCATGAAGAAATGAAAATAAATAAATATAAAAATATAGTTTCATACATTTTAATGAAGATAATGACTCATATAATTTGAAACTTAAATCGTTGCATACTATTAACGTTTTTAATTATTTATACGGGATACTCACTATGTATTTTAATTTTATTTGTCGATATTTCGGCGTAGTTGCATAGGCCGTGCTCACGAGGGTCTACTGACAGATGAGCCCAATACCATGCTCATCGGCTTAGTTTTATTCGTGACCGATTACAGTTTGCAAATTACAGGGAACTGCTGTTACTGTTCAAGGCAAGTAGTTTGTGTATGTTGCTCTGAGTCGTGCTAAAACTTTGGAAGGAATAGCGTTATCTGACTTTGATTAATACAAATTATTGAGTACTAGCGGCCCGCCCCGGCTTTGCACGGGTATAAAATCTTTACATAGGTATATAATTCTTCTGTGAGTATGTATGTCACTGAACTCCTTCTAGACGGTTGGACCGATGTTGATGAAAGTTTTTGTGCGTGTTCAAGGGAATACGAGAATGGTTTAGATTCACAATTTGGTCTCCGGAAAATGTTTTTTTGAATTTTTAATAATAAGTCGTTGTTGATTTGGAATGTTTCATATCGGATCCGACAGACTGCGCTACTGTCGAAGCATTAATGGCAAGCGATACGAAGTTTGCTGGGTCAGTTAGTACATATAAATCTTCCTTTTCAATCATTTTATCCATTTAAAAAAATCGTATCAAAATCCGTTACGTCGTTTTAAAGATTGAAGCATACAAAGGCACCTAGGGACAGAGGAAGTGGCTTAGTTTTATACTATTTAGTGAAGCCACACGACGAAAGAATAACAACAATACAACAAATTGTGTGTGTACTTATGTACACGCGTTAGAAGTTATACTTCTTCGGCGTAATAAGATAAAAATCTTTTTAAAAATTTTATCTTTTGCCTTATTTTACATTTGTAGACAAAATGACACTAACCATAGAAATAAAGAAATATTGCGAATACAGTTGTCAGTTCTCACGCAAACATACGTAGATGTCCATACTTTTACTTTGTTGGTACCTTTTTTTGAAAAACTAAAATGTTATCTATAGCTAACTTCACCATGTCGGTTTTTCGTGACGGTGTGCGCGCGCATCGTAAAAATTTATCCTCATCATTTTTTCCTAACGCGCCAAAAGAAGTATAACTTCAATAATCAAACCCAAACACAAGTTAACTGCTGTAAACCGTTACGGAGTTCCCTTGGCTGTTTTTTGGCTCCATCACCAGATCGAATCCAGACCTTCTTTAAATTGTAGGGCTATAAATTTCGTAATCAAAAAAATAACAAATGCTCTAGTCGCCCCTAAATTTTTTGAAAGCTCCCCTCAATTTCTCTACAATGCCATTATAAGATTCTGGTTCCCTTATCATAGAACCATCCTTGAAGTCATATCAATAATCTGTTACTGGTGTACTGGTGTTACTGCCGGCAAGCCTCTGCTCGCCTTTTACGAGCTGCCTGGCAAGGAAGGCAGATGGTCTATTCTACAAAAAAGCCCGGACCAACACGGGGCAAACTAATATCATAAATCAATGTGTGTATCATAATAAAATTATGACATAAGTGTTTTTAAACAAACATATTTAAATTAATAAGTTATTTATGACATTGATTTAACAATTTATATGTTCGGATTTCACTAAAATCACAAAATGTTATACAAATTAATGTAGATATTATACAATTTAACCAATTTCAAACTCAAAAAAAATTAAAAAAGTAAAAGTAAAGTATCTTCATGCGCATATCCCCGAGAGGTAGCCAGAGGCACAACCAGTAATAAGTATATTTTCTTAAAGATGCTGATTTTTTAAGTAATGTTAATATAATGTAGTTTTAATGTAATCTTGGTCTCATAGACCGTTGCGTGGTATTAAGAGGGTTGAACTTCTTTTGAACATCCATTTGAATTATAGTGATCCCAGAAAATTTTCGATTTATCTATATAAGGATGGGTTTGAAGGATGTCTTCAACCTTAGTTTTAATATCTTGGCTCATAGTGGGTGTTCTAGAAGTAATCCACAACGATTCTAAAAGAAAAAATAGCCACATTACAGAAATTCAGTTCTCGATCTTCAGAGTGGCTTTAATTATAGGTTATGGTTCATTAAGTTGCCGTCAAACTTAGCCATACAAGACTTACCCCCTCACTAATAAAACTTACGCGCCCGTTGATCTAGTGTGTAACTTCAGTTTTGCCAACAAAAAATGAAGTTACACATCAGATCAACGGGCGCGTAAGTTTTATTATTGAGGGGGTTAATGTTCAGTCTCAGTTTGTTAGCGCATTATCGCCTTTGGAATCTTTTTTTTTTTTTTTATGAAACTGGAAGGCAAACAAGCAGACGGATGTCCTGATGGTAAGAAATTCACGCCGCCTAGAGACACCAAAGGTGGTAATGGTGCGTTGCCAACCTGAGGCCAGGATTGTAGGCCTCGAGCAAAAGTACGTTTACCGGCTACCTTACCCTCCGAACCGGAACACGTCGTGACGTTGTGGCGGCAGGAATAGGTAAGGCGGTAGTACTAATCCCGGGTGAGTCGCTGCGAAACTCTACCACCTAGTCAAATGTCACGGTGTTTGTGACGGTAAGCCTATGCTCACCTTTTACGAGCTGCCTGGCAGGCAGGCAAATGGTCTATTCTGCAAAGGAGCCCGGACCAACACCGGGAGAATTTATGTGTTTTGATAGCGAGCGATCACACGGCTTTCCTGGAAGAGAGATAACCGAGGACTAGAAATACCGTAGATATTGTAAATGTGTAGCTTTTTTGTGAGCCGGGCGTAAGTTAACTGTTCTACCGGCTACCCTCTGGACTTGATACTCTCATTGTGACGGCAGGAATAGAACGGCGGTGGGTCCCTTCCCATACGAGTTACAGCGCAGAACTCTATCACCAATGGTCTTGTTGGTAATGAACCATTAAACCTTTGTTCGTTCGTACGAGCTGATTGACAAGAAAGTAGAGTGTTTTTTCGTCATTTTTGAAGTGAAAACATCTTTAGCGGCGTTGCGCACTTTCATGGAATGGGTAAAAACTTTTAAGCTCGCGTCAGATCGTCAGAACGTAAGACGGCGCACTGCGCATGCGCGAATAAGACGGCGCGAGATCTATAAGAAAACGTGGATTCATTGCTGTTTTTGTATGGCTTAGATATTTCCAAAGAGTATTGCAATGGATAATATTCCGCAATATACCTACCGTTACACTCTCACAAGACAACATAATCAATATCAACAGACATTGCTCTATTTGTTCTATCTTGAAAATAAGATATATGTGAAGACGAGCAATGTTCGTTGTACAGATATTATGACGACGCTCCTAGCTGTCCCGCGGTCTTACTTTAGCTATGGTCTAAGATCCGATATAACAACGACCTTCACCGATCTGTTTAATGGATAAAAATTATTCGATAGGTAATTTAGTTTATTAAAAATGATAAAAAACATGGGTTGCCTGATAAAATCTTGGCCAGGCTATAATTAATTAAAAATTGAAAAATCAATTTTCTTTTTAAATTTCACCATTGAGTTTAACAAAAAAATTTAACACTATGGGAAAATTCACAGCCTATAGAATATGTAAACGGAGGGTTGCCTATTAATTTCCTGGCATAACGTTTGGGTTGCCAGGTATAAACAGGTATTTCGCTCGTAGTTATTTTCACCTATTTGTTTAATATATTAACCAAACATAAAAATAAGCGCTGTTTTATTGTGAATACGATGATATAGGGTTGCCAGTAATAAGTCTGTCCTGGATGACGGTTGCCGAATTTTAAAAAGTTAAATTTTAATGCGACTGGGGACGTACAACAAAGAGGTCCGAGTCTAGTATTTCGTGCGGTAGACAAAGACACAGGGTTATAGCTGTGCGCGGCGTGGCTGTAGGAAGTGACAAAGAGCGCATGTTACTAGTTCATGCAATGGAAAAAGATAGCGATAAACTTGTAAACAGCAATATTTTGGATCATTTTATAACCTAAACCCAAACGTTATGCCAGGAAAATAATAGGCAACCCTCCGTTTACATATTCTATAGGCTGTGTAAGTGATTTTCCGATAGTGTTAATTTTTTTTGTTAAACTCAATGGTGAAATTTAAAAAGAAAATTGATTTTTCAATTTTTAATTAATTATAGCCTGGCCAAGATTTTATCAGACAACCCATGTTTTTTATCATTTTTAATAAACTAAATTACCTATCGAATAATTTTTATCCATTAAACAGATCGGTGAAGGTCGTTGTTATATCGGATCTTCTACTACTAGTTTTTGTCAAGCCAAACGCAGGTTATTGATATGAAAATAATATTTGTGTACTAGCTGTTCCCGCGAACTTCGTTCCGCCCATTCAGTTTGTATGGGAAAAATGTCTGCCGACACTCCCGGAGTGCTGCAACCCGTCTTTTTTTATGATAATGGTAGGTAAACATGCAGACGGATTTCCTTATGGTAAGAAATTCCATTGAATTTCAGGTACATGTTGAGTAAAATTTATCATTATCGGTGGCACTTTGAAGACTTTGGCCGAAGACTGTCCTACCTAAAATCCCTGTCTAAAATCTTACCCTGAATTTCTGTTAAGAAATGGAACTTTACCATGTAACATTGTCCTTAGATAAATTATATATTGCCTACAATCAAGAAATCGGTGCACCTGTTCGCCTTCTTTTCCAAAAACCAGCCTTTTACTAGTTGTTATCATTTTGATACTTTCAAAAATATTTTACCTTTTATTATGTTTGCGTCTTCGTCAAGGGTACAGACATAGTGAACAGCGTAGTTATTGTAATCTGTGTCTATAGTGTATGGATTTATTGATACATCCTCTGTAAAAACAATATTAAAATAACTAAGTGACTTCAGCGACACCTGCTGGTCTCAATTGTATTTTCATACATTACCAATTGAAATTCTCTTACAAAATTTCAACCGAATCGAACCAATCGTTTAGGAGTTAGGTGAAATAGGTATGCATAAAATATAACCTACTAGTAACCATCTTCAAGAAGCCGCAGGTTCTCAATTTAACTGTAAGTACGTTTTATTTCGTCATCGTTGATGACGAAAACGAATAGGGTGATAGGATAAAACGAATTCGCTTCCTCTGTCCATATGTCCATTTGTATGCTTAAATATTTAAAACTACGCAACGGATTTTGATAGATAAATTGATTGAAAAGGAAGCCGGAGCGGGCTGCTAGTTACGTATTACATACATACATACATACGAGTACATACACACACACGCAAACACAAACACACTCATCTTCAAGTCAGTACTTGGCAGAGAGTATCGAGTCCAAAATCTCACGATCTTTTTTTCGATTGCTATCTTTCGAAAAAGAAATCATGTAACGACATGGCTCCTTACGAAACAGTTTGAGTCGATTTTAGTAGTTTTACTGCACATCTGAGTGTATGGCCGCGTTCCGATTCGGTGATAGATTTTATTTTATAAAATAGGTTTTTTTCTTTCGAACTTCGGTTCGCCACTAATACCAGTTTTTACTGGCAAAATAAAACTATTTTTTATATTTTTCTGCCTGTTCCAGCTTCGCTCGGATGGTAATTATTTTCATCATAAATTGAGATTTCAGGTATCCTATCTTTCAAGTTGGATCAAACTGCACACGGTGTGCAAATTTAATTGAAATCGGTTTAGTAGTTTAGGAGTCCATCGCGGACAAAGAACGTGACACATCATTACTAAGTATAAAATGGTTGGCATTTGTAACTAAGTCCCAAAGCCAGTATTTTACATCAGTCTTAGGAATTGAATATCACTTGCCTATCTCGTATGGGATTTGCTAAATATAATTGCTAAAGGTTGTAAGAGTTCCAAAATTTACCATTTCCATAAAGATTATAAAGTAATTCAGAGGTTTGGTTCGGAACCAATCCAGCTTTCCACTTTACTATTTTTGGCTGCTTTTTAATTATTTCCCTTACGTCGAGGATAACATCGTCACCTTCTGTAGTAAAGTCAAATCGAATACAATCTCCTCTTTCAGAATCAAACTGATATCTTCCGATTTCGTACCACCGACCGGTTGCATACTGCGAAAAAATACAAAAATGAAAGTATTTTGACTACTGACAAACATGCAGACGGATTTCCTGATGGTAAGAAATTTACGCCGCCTAGAGACACCAAAGTTGGTAATGGTGCGTTGCCAACCTGAGTCATTGTTGTATTTTCTATTTGAAAAATATCGTCTTTTTTATTGATTAAATTATTTAAAAGGATTTATTGTTTATATTATTCATTGTTTTCATTTTAGTAGATTAAAAAAATATGTGTCTCTACCTTTTCGTTGTGGCAGCCATTTTGGACTGATTACAGTATTAATTATGTCCTGTACTTGCATTGTTATAGGAACGAGTTTCTTAATTTTGTCTATAAATCCTAATAAATATAATAATTTAAAATTTGTAACCGTAAAAAAATGTGCGGTAAAACTAGGATATAAATATTTCCCCGTTTCGTCTGTTCTTCTTTGCAGAATATAAAATCTGCCTTCGTGTCAGGGCCATCTGACGAGGTGAGTTTTGCAGCGACTTGTCTGGATTAGTACCACCGTCATATATATTCCTGCCGCTATAACCTCAGCGCTTGCAATTTACGGGTTCTGGTTCGGAGGATAAGGTAGCCGATATATTTACTTTTGCTTGAGGCCTAATTTTTACTATCAGGAAATCAGACGGATTTTCTGATGTTAAAAATTAGAAGAATTAGGCTTGTTTGCTTTGCAATAAAAAATAGAAAAGAAACCGCAGCTAATAATTTTTGTATATTAGGCCTTATCTGAAACCCATCTCCTGTTTTGCCTTCTAAACAGTTACTTAGTCACCAATACTTACAGATTTAAAATCAAAATTTTCCATAGGTTTAACATCTGGACATCCATCTGGTGTTCCACTTATTCTTGTTAGTATAGAAGATAAAACTATAACAATAAACATTTTTTGTTAATATTCTTTAGTTTTCAGCAAGTGATGGTGTTACTGGTTCTGTTCTTCGGTGCTTGCATTCAAACTAATTTTAACTTCTTCATGCATGTCAGAATTTAACATAAACATATTGCATGTTTTTTTGTCATTATCTTTTAATTATACTACTTCCAGTGAAAAGGTCATCATTTAAAAAGTTGTTTTTTTGTATTTAAATTGTTATAAATCCTAAGAGGTTGTCAGTTAAATATTTAAAAAAAAAACCCTGGTTTTAGGGATACGCAGAAATTTGGTTGGTACCAACTATTTGTTAGTTCACAAATACTTCTGTATGTATACCCACTACTTACGGATGAGGGGGCAGGTTATGTTAGTCTCCTTCCAACTAAAATCCTATCCTCCACTTCACCAGGCACCAGGACAATGGGAACTCTGTCGCACACATCCACTGCCTTGGCGGCGCTAGACCTCGCGAGTCACGCAGACTTACTGAACCAGGCGTGGTCGACAATATTTACATACGAGACTGTTTCATTATTTTCTATGGAACCTGCGAGATGGAGTAAATTTAATACAAAACAAAGCAATGTTGCCAGATTCGGAAACGATTTTAATAAGTTTACATCGTGCAATTTGCGGAAAAGTTGTGAAAAAATCACAGGCTTATAAATAAATAAATACTGATTCTCAAAAGAACTATACAAGTGGGTCTAACCCCACACTACCCAAAATTGTATGCTTGTTTTATTGGTGTTAGCCGATGATACCAATACCTGAAATAGTTATTTTTAATAATCACTGCTAATAACCAGTAGTATGTTCCCGACACAAATGCGTATCTTGTTTATCACCAATGAGTTTTCTAAAAAAAATAACCTGACTTACGCCACAAACAGTGTGTTATGAATTATGATTCAGAAATTATTACCACGAATAAGTGTCTACCATTTATGCTTTTTGTTGTTGTTTTTTAACTTTGATTTTTTTATTAAGATGATATATAACTTGTCACTTAATTAGATTAATTAAACGCGAGGTAAAAAGATTAAAAAACTAAAGAAAAACAAAAATATGGAAACTGATTAAATACTCTCTTGATTGGCAGTAATTTCTGAAACTATATTATGTGTGACAAAAATTAAATACACCATAAAAAATCAAATTAATCACCATAATAAAATATGTGTTAATATGTCTTAAAACTTCAAAGTTATATAATTGTACAAAAACCAAAATACAAATGGAAACATTAAGGAATACATATGGACTATGGTTCGAAGTCTAGAATTTGTGGAATTTCGGTAAAATTTTTTGTACCAACGAATTTATGTACCTACGCAATATCTATATTTTCTTGTGATTCTAGCGTATTGAAGTGCTTTTCCGTATTTTAAAGTATAACTCTGATTCCTCCATTACGCAATAGAAGTTTAACGATACTGATATAATATATAGAGAAATGAGATAGTGAAATAATTTTTGTTTTTTAACAACGTCGAAAGAAAACATAAAAAGCTTTGTTTGTATTATTTCCCAGTACGTAAAAGATGTAATATAATATACGTGTAATAGAAGAATGATTTGTTTAAAAGTTGTGTGAAAATAAAAAGTGTTCTAGTATGTTGTTGTTTTTAATTTACTGATTAAACTTAAATTTTGATAATATACACTTTACTGTTTCTGTGTTTATTTATTAATGTATTAACATTACAACATGTATATTATTGAATTTTTAGTTGAATCTTGTAAATTTCAAAACATTACCATGAAAACAATGGCCTGGGTCGGATATCCCACAAAATCTACTTATGTTTGTGGTTACCAAGAGATGACGCTGTAAGACATTATGATCCTACAGTATTTGTATGTACTCGAATTTCTTGTCGGAGTACCATAGTTGTTCTGCGCACTGAACCCTCTGGAAATCATCAAAAGTGGTGCACACTCTCTGTGCACCAATTTTGGATTTTAAGTCATTCAGTCACTTTATAAAGAGAGTTTTGTTTTGTCTGTTATTTTTGAACTTTAATACTTATCCATATTTTTAAAGAAAGAAACACTTGTACTGTTTTACTTATCACTTATAATTTATTTGTAATTAATAGCCTACCGGTTTCGCTTAATATACAGCATCATCAGGGCTAAAACTTAAACTAAGTAGTTTAAGTACCGGTAGGCTATTAATTACAAATAAATTATAAGTGATAAGTAAAACAGTACAAGTGTTTCTTTCTTTAAAAATATGAATATTTGGAAGTTTTACCGAGTGAAACCGACGATGGAAAATATCAAATATATTAAAACTTATCACTTGTTTTGCTGATTCCTTTTAGTCACCTGCACCTATTGTTTTATTGCAAGTATATTATATTGTGTAAGTTTAGATATAGGTAAGTAACAAATCAAATAAGCTATACAGTGGATTTTTAATCTTAATCTTTTCTCTTAAATGCTGCTCTTTATGTAAACCTTTTTCATGCAACTTTTAATTTACTACAATGTGTATATTATTTGTCTTTCTTTTCTAGTTAGTGCATTTACTTATTATTTTTTTGTCGTTTTACCTATTTTTGTACAATAATAGAAAATAACTGTAATCTATTGGTGCTATTTAGCTATAGAGCCGGTGCATTTCGTTTCTCTATTTCTTCGACTATTTCTTGTTCGACTTGGCAGCAAACGCAGATGTTTGCTAAATCTAAGACATACAAAAATTCTTTGGTCTACTGTTTCTTTTATTCATGGTTGACATGGCCATGGTGTGTTGATTATTATCCTCACACTAATTGAATCTGTTTAAGTGCCATATCCTGAATTAATATTAGCACAGGATTAGGCTTTTTATTTAGTTTGTTGGTTGAAATTGCTTTCGGTACTTTTGTTTTTTGTAAATGCTACAGTCGCTCTATTTTTGCATCTTCTATCCCATTACTCGAGACTTTGAGTATGAATTTGAATTTGCCTTTTGACGAATAAGACAGGACACAAACGTATTTCGGTGTAGTTTTTAGTTTACGAACCCCATCTTTCGCTTGTACGTCATGCTTCTTATTGTTAATGATAGGGTGTTTCTTTAAAGATGCGCATATTGGCCTATATTAGGAGAATGCAAAATTATTGCAACAAAATAAGTATATTCTTTGAATGATTTTTCCATAGCTACATACATAATATATAAGTACTCTAAGTACATGTACAAGTGAATCATAAAGGACTTTTACTTTGTTAGTAAAAATCTGACTTTAGCAATAACTGGTACAAAATTGCCCTTTGTTAAGTTTGTCTGATACCTTTGAACTGGACCAACATAGCTCAGGGTACTTTTCTATTTTGTTTTAGTAGTAGTCTGCTATTAAGTAAGTACTTATTACACCAATTTTAATAAGTCATACCTACATTGAGCATATTTTTGTTAGTTTATACGCTAGATAATCGCTAATAACAATAATAGCTTATACAATAAAATAGACAAAAATATTCTAATCACAAATAAAATCTTTCACAGCTTCTTTTGTTAAAGTAGTTATTTTTGACTTCGCAATAACTTGTTTTACTTTTACTCACATTTTGCAATGTATTTTTTATGTTCCCATTTACCAAATGCTAATTTTTTATATTCGTTTATAGTAAAATGTTTCAAGCTTTTTATATTTGCAGGCGTCGCATCTTGTTAAATAGTGTATCGGACAGTGTAACAGTGTTAATACAAAGACTATTGATAGTTTCAGTAGAATTTCTTTCTTCTATTACTTTTTGATCATGGAGTACTTTCAACAGTATCTTCATGTTCGCATGAGTTTTACTTAAGCCCATCTCTCTATCACTGTACTAGAAACGAAAATGACCTTGTTTGCAAAAATATGAATAAGTAACTTTAGTGTATTCTGATTCAAAGAATTTATGATGATTTTTCATCGAATTCAATAAATATCTTCTTAAAACGTCATCTCTCTCAAAGAACTGGACATCATCACCTTTAATCACCTTTAAGTTTTTTTTATAACAGTTGTCTTTTGATTATATTTTTCTTCTAAGAGTGAAGTTTTTAGTTTCAGACAACAAATTATGATGGGTAAGAATATTTTTTTCTTTGCAGAATAGACCATCTACCTTTCTTGCCAGGCAGCTAGTAAAAGGCAAGCAAAGGCTTATCATCACGTACACCGTGACACCGTGTAGAGTTTCGCACCGACTCGCC
>NJDD01001325.1:46606-57418 GCA_002245505.1 Calephelis nemesis
GCTCTGTTGCACATTAAAATTCAAGTCAGAACTGAAAGCCGTGCTGGTCAGGGCTCCTTTGCAGAATAGACCATCTGCTATCCTGCCAGGCAGCTCGTAAAAGGCGAGCTTATCGTCACTAGCCCATCTGACTCGTCCGGATTGGCTCCGCTTTACCTATTCCAGCCGCCATAACGTCAACCCGTTGGCCTAACATCCCAATGCATCATTACCACCTTTGGTGTCTCTAGGCGGCGTAAGTTACCATCAGGAAATCCGTCTGCTTGTTGGTAAGAACCCAATTACCCTGTTCTTGTCTTTGCGTCGAGGCAGCTAAGTAGATTGTCTATTCTAAACAGAGGGCAAATTAAAATATTTTAAAAATATGTTTGCACGCCCATATCCCTAAAGCGGTAGGCAGAGGCACAACCAGGGCACCCACGACTAGCCGAAGACACTAAGTCCCACAAGGCAAGCATATCGCCAACCGGGCACATCAAATCACGAGCAACTTTTTTTTTACTAGGAAATTGGGATAACCCAATTTTCTTTATGTTGCCCGACCCGGGTATCGAACCCGAGAGATCATGTAGTCAAGTCCAACAACTGAACCGCTGGAACACAGAGGCGAATGTTAGCTATTTTGAATATAAGCAAATAGTTTTTGTGGACCGACAAAACTTAATTTTGTGCTTACGATACGGTTCGGTAAACGTTTAGAGGTTAAAAATCGACTTTGTCGTAGTAGACAGACAAACAGTATTTATTTCTTGAAAGTTATATTTCAAAACTTAGACTTAAAAAAATATATATGACAAAATTGTAATGCACATAACGCAAACAAAAAAAAATAACGAAATAGGAAAAATCGTCCAATTTACATTTTGACTTTTACCTCTCTCCCACGGAAACTAGTATAGAAGTGGGATAAAACCTACCTCAAAACAAAAAGTTGCTTATAGCAAAATTTGGTTACGATCGGTTCAACGAATTCGGTGTTGATCGCGGTCGGAATACAGAGACAGATAAAATTCAAAAATTCTTCAGACCGTCTTCTTCTTCTTTTATAAATATGGTTTTCAATCACTTAAATCACGACTTATTTAGCCAATGTCAGGTACGGGGAATCATTCGTCATCTGCGCCTATTTTAAAGTGAAAACTTCTTTAGCGGCGTTGCCCCTTTTTTTGGAATGGGTAAAAACTTCTAAACTCGCGTCTAGACACGTGACCTAATTATCAGTATGAATGTAATATAATTTATGTGGTAGAATACAATATTCATTTATTGCACTATCTTACACAAACATGACAACACGAACATTCGCGCAAGCGCCCTGCGCCGTCTTACGAATTTTCGATCAGGTTACGTTTCCTGGCGCAAGTTTAGAAGTTTTTACACATTCCAAAAAAAGTGCGCAAAGCCGCTAAAGAAATTTTCACTTAAAAAAATAATGCAAATAAAGTACAGTTCATTAAGTTTACGATTGCTAAAATAAAAATTATTGACATGAACAAATAAAAATAAAGACTCATTCACAAAATATAGTTATGTTAGCTTCTTACAGCCCTACTATAAGCTGTAATGCTAAGACAGTATTTATAATGTTCACAGGCATAACACATCATAAGACAAAAATTCATAAGGACGCTTGCGCGAATGTTCGTGTTGTCTTGTTTGTGTACGATAGCGCAATAAATAAATATTGTATTCTACCACATAAATAATAGTACTTTCATATTGATAATTAAAGTAATTCGTGCAAAACTATTCCCTAACCATTTCAAAATATCAAAAATGCACTACGTTAATGTTCAAGTTTTCACTTCTGCCGGCACTCAAGGAGTGCCACTCGTCGGTTTTTTAAATTCTTTTAATATACTTTATATTTTTTTTATATATTTGTTGTAAGTGCTCGTATACTTGCTTGACAGTTCGTTGCCAAAGGCCGATGGTATGAAACGGGAAGATATGACTTTGATGTCGAAAAGGGAGCAGATTGCGCTGTATTTGACTATACCATGGAAGAAGGCAAAGTTACATGTCTCCTGCAAGAAGTGGTAGAAAAGAAGAGCAGCATCAAGTACCGCTGGGTTGTCACGCAGTCTCCAGATGAAAAGGCTAAATTATATTATGCCCCAGATAACAAAGGTGGGTATGGTAATATAATAATATCGCATCAAGACATAAATGTGAAATGAGAGCCAAGTTCAATAAAAGAATATGTATCATTGCCGACTCTACCGAATAAGGATTGAAATCTATTAAGATGCCAAATAATGTTAAAAACTACTTAAACGTAAGTTATATGAACTTGTATTAATGTTAATTTCAGGTTTGACATGGTTAGATGTTTCAAATAAATCTAATTTTAAAAACGTAAGTTAGGTATTTTCCCCACCTATAATATATTATATAAAGTACCGAACAGTTGTAAATAGCATAAAAAAGATGGGTTGATTAGAAATATACACATAATATTATGTCAACGCAAAATATAACCAAGTCTTACTTTAAACTACATGTTAATGTTAGATATTTTCTTTGCAAAACTTAAGGCTGATTTAATTAATCATGTTGAAAATTAATTTAGTAAAACTAAAGTCAGTGTAGACGGTTTTAAGTATTAATAACATATTGTGATCCCGTTTATAAACGAATGCAATTACTCTTTTACAATTGAGTAAATTCTTATCCTCATCCCATGAGAATCTACTTATCACATAAAATAGTTAAAGGGGCCATATACGCTAAAATACGTCAGCAGTTTAATGTTTTTTTCATACAAAGCAATCATGGATCTTGGTGACAAAAATACACAAGATTAACATGAATATGCTTTATAAGACTAGTGTTAACCCTTTTTTGAAAGCAAAACGCAACTGTCTACTTCAATTGTGAAAATATCGACACCAGATTTAACATAAACATAGATAAGTAGTATACCTAAAACATTAGTGTTTCAGTTTTTATACTTTTTTTTTCAAATTACTTTTATAGTGTCAAAAATAGTGATTTGTCGCTTAAGACATTTACTTTAGAGCGCAATATTTCATCGCAATCATGGAACGAGGGAGTGCGGTGATTGGCTCTTCTGGCTGACAGAGTATGGGGCCTTAATAATAAAATATTCACAATACCCAAAATTTCTTTGACAACAAAATAGACATGATTGACACTCTTGACTATTTACAAAACGCGTTTTTGCGTTGATCGCGTATAAATTTTACTGTGAAATTCAGCCTAAACAGTCAAGTAAATATTCATGATATTGAACTTGGTTATATTTTTTCATATTTGATGTTGTTATGAGATATGTAATTTTTGTGAAGATTGGATATTTTGTAAAATTACGGCAGTAAAACTTATGAAAGTTATGTATTACGTATAAAATACGTATTCACTTGCATTCATATCCAATTCCGTTATTTATGGTCAAGACTACTACTACTACTATAAAAAAACAATCAGTTCTTTCTAGACTCGTAAAAATTTTTGATGCCAAATACTAGCAGGTACTAAGTTTTTTGATCACCTGGAGAATATTGGAGCTCTTTTTAAACTTTATATTTTCTGATAGTGCCACTTTTTTGAAATGCTGTATTGTAGATAATCTCAAAGGAATTCATAAATTGTATTTCATTTATTTCTTGCACACAGTAATCACTAAAATTAAAAAAAAGTACAAATGACGAGTTTATCTTTAGTAACAGAGATTTCTTCCAGCTAGCCCGTTACAATGAAATTTTGCAAAGATAATGATATAATTGGCTATGTGTACAATGAATTGATTTAAGGGGATTGAATTTTTTTGTATACAGCCTGGCTTAGTGCCCGACCGCCATTTTATGTTTTTTTTAAAACGACGACACACGATAATTCTTACAAATATGGATAGCGAACACCTGTACAAGCAAAAAAGTATTAGAATTAACATATCCTAAAGCGTCACGTTACAGAGTTATGGACTCGCTGTCATTTTGAAAAAAAATAACAAAAAATTTCAAACCCCTTTGAAAAAATAATAAAATTAAAAACTACTTAGTGTAAAATACATGACAAATAACACATATGAAGTGAACGCAATATAAACAATATGAGTGTACGTATATGACGTACACACACACATACATTGTATTTATTTTCAGTTGATGAAGTTGTTGTTTTATACATATTGGACACGGATTACTCCAATTATGCGATTTTTTATGATTGCTATGTCGACAAGAAGACCAACGCTACCAGTGGTAAGAAAATCTAAAATATTAGCTAGTATATCTGTCTCTATACACCTACACTATACCTATATATTTCTTGCGTGTGACTAAACTCCTAAACTACTGGAGCGATTTGGACCATTTTTTTGAGTGTGTTTAAGGAGATACGAGAGATATATGTATCTATGTTTTAAAGTGAAAAATACTAATAGTGCGTCTAATATCCAATCCGATGCTTACGAATGAGCTGCAAATGAGCTGAAGACTTTAAAGCCCTGGAAAGATCGTAATCAGCTTTAAAAAAATGCTATAAAACCCATTCATCCGCCAAAGAACTACGATGTTAGACAGACAGACACACACACACTGACATACGCACGCATGCACGCATGCATTCAAATAAAAAGAAATATTATGAGTACTTACCTAAAATACCTTACAGTGGTGGTAATTTTGTTGCGCACTCACTAAACTAATTTTAAGTTATCGCTGTCTTCTTTCAACGGAAGTAACAGAAAGAGACAAAACACCTTTGGTTCTGTCAAATTAGACCGTACACGTCATTTCTACAGACGTTTAATCTATCACTCGGAAAACGCTGTTTAAAAATATCACAATTTGATATGTTCGGACTAATCTAACATGTTTAAAACGTTCCATCTCTTTTGTTTTTGTTTCATTTGAAAAAGATAGCATGCATCTAAAATAAGTTTAGTTTGTGAACAGCAGAATTACCAACAGTATCAACCTAAAATTCACCTGATTAGCTGTTTAATTGTTTTTTCAGAAGCCGCCTGGATTGGTTCAAGGTTCCCGACCATGAAGCCAGAAATCTCAACAAAAGTAGACAAATTTTTGAAAGATCATCCATACATAGATGAGACAAGAATGTTTAAGGACAACTACACACCCGATGCTTGTATTGTAAATTAATTCTAAAATTAAATGTTGTAAACATACTATCGGACGCGAATTACAATCGCGACGAAAGAACGTAATCGTGTGTATATATACACACGTTTAGTCTGACAAGAACATCAAACGCGCCAGATATCTGTCGAACATCCGAATGTTCAAGGTCACATCCGTGACTTACGTCCGATAGTTCGAAAGGCTCAGTGTACTTTCATTATCTAGATATTCTGTAAGTTCCAGCTGTCACTTGCGTCCGTCAGCCGCGTCTGAAAATGTATCCAGCTTCAAAGTAAAATATATGTTTTCTTCTTTTGACGTGACAACGTCTTTTAATTCGATGGAGCAGACTGCACGCACTCATGCGGTGTTACTTTGCTTGAAGTGCAAGCGAGAGCACGGAACGAGCGACAAAGAGGCACAATCGGCTTCCGTTCTTATGACGTTGTCACGTGCAACTATCGTTAGTAAACCGACTTTACAAACAACCGCCTTTTTCCAGCTAGTAGATGTATTATTTGCACTCGAAGCTTGTGCGATGAACATGAACTAATCTTCTTTAGTACCACGTTTATGTTAGGAATAGTTAAAAGTTAAAAAAAAAATCATGAATAACCAATGTATATTTTCTAACAAATAAGCTTTGCGTTACTTCGTTACAACTATACCTTAAATAATAGCGCTCAATTGGACGGGCCGGGACGGGGGCACATCACCTAGATCGCTTGCATACACTTTGTATGGAGCAACGCTCACGTTGCCAGGGCGCATCGGCCAGGCATAATGGCATTTTTACGCTAAAGTATCGTATGACAATTACTATAGGCGCCACTTTCCATACTTAATGATTCTAACGTCGAGTCGCCTCTCTATTTTTTTGCTGTACTCTTTGGTGCTGAGCAGCCCTATCCGACTATTGGCTAATTCATGGCAAATACCTATTGGGGCCAGGAGAAGAGTGGATCGTGTAAAAAAAACACGTTAATTTTATGTCGGCCGCAGACATCCGGTTTCCAGATTCGGTTTCGTAGCCAGGAATTCGGATTCGGAATTCTTTGAGACTAGCGTACTCTTACAAACTTTTTGTATTTGGAATTAAATATTTACAGAGACACAAATCGAGAAAGATTGATTCCTCTTGTTAAACAGTATTTATATTCTTTGATTGATTCAAATCGAAAAATAACTTATTTATATATCACACATTTTTTTTAATTACGATGAGACAATTGTTATGAAAATTTCAAAAGATAAAGTGATAAGCTTAATTTTTTAATCTTACGCTTTAGTTTATGTTGCGCGTCGTAGCCATTGATATTCTCTTGGTAGATAAACATTAAAAAATAGTAAATAATCTAGCACATGGCCACAAATTGTATCTGTTCAGAAGTCAAAACTGACACTAAACCGTTATTTCATGAAACAACATTCCGCTGTCTGTTTATAAAATGTGAACACCGAAAATGAAAATATTACAATGGCATTTTTTATTATTAAGTTAGTTGTTTAGAAGGTCAAATCCTTAGGAGTTCTGTATGTGTTTGTGCCGTCGGTAATTGTATTTATTGTGCTGTAATATTTTAACTCTGTTTCAACCTTGGAAATGATCGATATAACACCAAAACCACACGATCCTCCTTCAACAGACATGGATATAATTTCCCAGAGCGATAAAACTCCGTAACTGTCTCCTCCAACCAATTACGAGTTATTCAGAAAACGTGCTGGGGGTGATCTTAAGAATTACAACAATAAAAGATCGTTTGCTCCTCCTATTACCATGCAATCTTCATTTATACCCATGTTTTGAAGATAAACTAGTTCAAACAAAGGATGATAAAGGCCCATTCATAGTTTGAATAATATTAAAAAAATACGTAATGAAATTCAAAAGTTAGGCACAATAGGATTGCCATAAAATTTGAATCTACTGATGCAGCCTTTTTAGGACTCCCAATTTTAACATAACATAAATATTCTGTAAAAATCCCCACTCATAATGTTTTCCGTATGGGTGTCGTAAGAGACTTTCCTCTTGATTTGTCCATGGAAGAATTCGTGATCTCATTAGAGCTACTACCAAGTTGTGGAAATATTAGGCTAGGCGCCTGAATAGAAAATCTGTCCGAAATGGAAAAACATTTTGGATCCCTGCAAAAACTGTAGTTCTAACATTCAGTGGTTAGGTCCTACCAGTTTTTTATTCCATTTTGATCTTCCTGTAGAAATTTACCACTTCCTTACAATTTAGTGTAATAACTGTTGCCAATTTGGACACATTGAAGTTGTTTTGTGTGTTTGATCAACTTTAAAGTTGATCAACCACATACAGGTGACTCATGCAGCGTAAACTCACATGAAACAACTTGTCTTTTCTGCTCTGGCAGATATTTTGCATATGATTAAGAACATTCTGAGCATTCTAGACAAAGATTCATTGAATTTGCTATGTCCCAAAAGAATATGTTATACATAGAAACATCAACTTTCTTACCAGCTGTGAAAAGATCCTTTACTGAAACTGCAAAAATCGTGTTTCCTTCCCCGGAACCTCATTACTCCCCCTCAGATTCTCCCTACACAGTGACCTCTAGGTCCTATAAAAGTCTTTTTCGAGTCTTTCTTTCGTCTTCTTTCTTTAAAAGTCTTCTTTAGGATCCAAAATCATAGATCCCCTATACTTAAGACTGTAGACTACGATCGAGTTTCCAATCAAGCTATAATTTCCAAAGTAGGTGCTTTATCATCCCTAAATAGCTGCGCCCTACAATCAGACAGTTCAAGTTCACAAATTGACAAGTTACTAGAACTCTTACTTACAACTTTTGTTCATATTCTGTCCAAAAATTACAATGATCATCTCTAATCGACCAACGTTGCTGAAAAAATTAGATACTACTATTCTTTTTTAGTAATAATGAAGCAGGTAATTCAATGGAAATCTAGGAGTATAATATATATCATCTACTCTAAAAAATATGAAATAATAAATAATTTTAAAAAAATTAACCTACTCGTATCTGTTCTTGCCATCTCGGAGACATGACTTATCCCGTGGATCCCTTTCGGTATTCCTGAATGTCTTTGTCTCTGGGATGACAGATATGTGCTGGTGCTGTCTAATTTATTAAGGCTTCCTTTCCTTTTACTCTCTCATACACACACACTTTACACATAATTCTAACAACTTCAACATTGTTGGAGCTAAGGTATGCAATATAACAATTTTATCAATATTTATTCCTCATCTTAATAAACCTGTCTTCTTTGATTTGGAAACTGTCTTTTCATCCAAATCAGATCCGTACCCGATACTGGAAGATTTCAACTGCAGTCATCACCTATGGGGAGGGTAGGCACTCGGTTTTAAGACGTGTACGCTAGCCACTCGACCAACGAGGCGGTGAAATATTTAAATTGTTATTCTTATTTTAATAGTTTTTCTTGCACAAACCGCTGCGAAACAGCAAACAAAACAATAAATTGTAAAAAAGACTAAGAACAATAAATAAATCCAAATAACCAAAAGTTAATACATATTCAAAAAGCGTCCCGATCCCAACCTCACTTTGGCAACGCACCATTACCTTCGGCGGCGTGAATGTCTTATCATCAAGAATCCGTCTGAATGTTTGTCATTCAATACCGAAAAAAAAAATGAAATCTTAATACAGATAATATACTATATTGATATAAAAAAATAGATACCTACATTGACCGCCTCGTTGGTCGAGTGGTTAGCGTACTCGCCTAACTACATCGCCCAACCGCGAGGCTCGGGTTCGATTCCCGACGGGGCAGGCATTTGTGTGATGAACATTTGGATGTCTGCATTTCCGGGTCTGGGTGTTTATTAAATTTTTTCTGGTATACATTTAAGTATTTATATGTAACTAGCTGACCTAGCAAACTTCGTATCGCTAGGCATTAATGCTTCGACAGTACTCGTAGCGCAGTCTGTCGGATCCGATGTAAAACATTCCAAAATCAACAACCACTCATTAAAAAAATAATTCCAGAAGAGCAAATTGTGAATCTATACCATTCTCGAATTCCCTTGAACACACACAAAAAGTTTCATCGACATCGGTCCAGTCGTCTAGAAGGAGTTTAGTGACAAATACACGAACACAACAATTATATATGTAAAGATAGTATCGTTGACTAACACCCATAACACAAGCATATAATTTGCTTACTTTGGGGTTAGATTCAACTTGTGAGATTTGTCCAGGGGAATTTATTTATTTATTTTATTTCATATTAGAACAAACCTTTATTTAGAAATAGGTATGTCACAACTTGTTCAAGCTAGTATGGCTCCACTGTGTAAATGCTGTAAAACTATCTGCTGCCTGGCCAGTGGCGTAGCGTGGACTAATATACATATACGTGGGCAAAGTCGCATCGGCGGGGCCCCTTTCCGTTCGTTCCCAAAATCAACTCAAAATTTTTATCCTAAACTTATCTAGATTTTCTGGTAAACTACTAAGATGTGTATAAGACGTAGTGCATGATAGAACGCTATCGTTTGGTGCCTGTTATCGCCGTGGACACTTGACCATAAAATTTTGTTGGTGACTACAATCACCGTGAACTGGTTGGTAACTGGTTATATTACTACGCTATGGTCTCACCAGGCATCATACCTACTTTACTAATAGTGAAAAATTATAAGTGCTATGAGAGATGGATAGAGGAGTATTTAAAAAGGTTTTATTTTTATTCTTACTCTCTAAAATATTACCTAGACTTTTTTTAAAATCTATAATTTACATTGTTACAAAAATAATGTTATTCGGTGTTTCGCTTTACAAAAATCCTCTATCTCTCCTCTCTATCCTAAATTTGTAATTGATTTTTGCAGCTACTTCTGCTTCGATTGAAAGTATTGATAAAACAAACAGTAGTTTCTGCTTCATGTTGTTTCTTAGGTAGTTTTTAATGTTTTAATTTAGAAAAACTTCTTTCTGCCGAAGCTGTACTTACGGACATAGTCAGAATAATTTGTTTGTATTTCAGATACAAATAGAGATAAAAGTAAGGCTAATATTTTTCAGAATTTTATTTAATTTATAACTTAACAAAAGATTTTAAATCAGGTAGTGCGAGGTCTCTTTAGGTGTGAGGCCGTGGGCAAGGGCCCACTTTACCTACGCCTAGCTACGCCACTGTGCCTGGCAGTTCGTAAGAGGCAAGTACATGTTACATAGGCACGTAGCACGATAGTACGATGATTGAATGCTGTTCAGCAACTTGAATAGGCAGGAACTTTCTTATTCCTGCCGCCATAATGACAAAATCAAGTTCCAGTATAGAAAATCTTCTTTAGATTTGCACATTAAGCTTGATACCCCAGCCACAGGACAACGACGCACCTGTAACATCTATAGTTTCTAGAAGCCACAGATATCACTTTCCAATATTTTTGAAAATCCCTAATGTCCGCGGCACACGTTTTAAGAATAGTGGTAATGGTGGATGCGCTAATTAAACCTCTGCCTTCCTCTTCGGGGGTGCAAACGTGAAGGTACTTCTTGATTCAACGCCTTTAGATGATTATAATGAATTTAAAACAGTACAACAGCAAAAACCCTATTTTCATTTCGATACGTAAGCTATCCAAGAACACCAGAATGACTTTTTTTTATAATAGTGGAAAGCAAACAAGCAGACGGATTTCCTGATGGCAAGAAATTCACGT
>NJDD01001325.1:66975-83406 GCA_002245505.1 Calephelis nemesis
AGATATAGGTTTAAGATGCAATAGAAAAAAAAACATAAAAATTAAAAGAAAAAAAAAATAAAGAATAAACATCAAAACAGTTTGAACGTATTCATTAATTAGGTGCTCTATTCTTTTAGGTGATTTTACATTTTGTAAGTACAAGAACCCCTCTCAACGGAGGGTAAAGGCCTCCTCCAAAGATGACCATTTTTCTCGGTCTTCCGCTTCTCGCATCCAGTGTGTGCCTGCTATCTTTATGATATCGTCTATCCAACGCGTATTTGGCCTACCTCTTTTTCTCTGGCCCGATGGTCCTAGCCATGACGTTGTGGTTTTGGTCCAGCGATTATCTTTGTGAATTTCCACGTTTGACAAGCGTAAGTTAGTGATGGGAGTAGGCTGGTGTTCATGACTCTACTTTTCAAATTTATGGACATGTCGCTTTTTAAAATTTCTTTTAGGTTCCAAAATTTCTTCCAGGTGATGTTGGCCCTTCTCTCTACTTCTAGTTCGTTGTTGCGTGGATTAAATGAAATCTGTTTCCCCAGGTAAATGTAAGTATCAGTATACGATAGAGGTCGATTACATAGGTAAATAGGTAATTTAGTATAATTCGTCATGATGTTTGTTTTATCAAAATTGATTTCCAAGCCTACTTTACGACTTTCTTCATATAAAGAGTTAATCATTAGTTGTAGTTGGGTTGTGCTTTCTGATAGCAGAACTATATCATCCGCAAATCTGAGATGGCTCAGGTAATGTCCGTTTATATTTATGCCCACTTTTTCCCAGTTTAGTTTGCCGATGATAAATTCCAGCACCGCTATGAAGATTGTTGGAGAGATTGGGTCTCCTTGCCTAACTCCTCTTTTTATTTATATGGGTGGTCCAGTGGTTTCCAACTTCACCCTGCTGATATTGTTGTCGTAGATGTTTTTTAGGACTTGTATGTATTCCAAAGGTACTTCTTGTGATATTAGAGCTTCCCAGATCGATGAGTGGAGTAAAGTATCGAAAGCTTTTTGGTCGTCAATAAAAACTATATAGAGTGGTTTGTTGAACTCTAAGAATTTTTCTATAAGCATCTCTACCGAGTGTATGTGATCGACTGTGGAGAAGCCTCGACGAAAGCCCGCCTGTTCGATAGATTGAAATTTTTCTGTTGTTACTTTTAACCTTTTTTCTAATAATGACGAAAAAAGTTTATATAACGATGGTAATAGGCTTATCGGTCTGTAGTTACTTATGTCACCTGAATCTCCTTTTTTGTAGAGCAAAATGATTTCCGATTCAGACCATTGGCGTGGAGAGTTTGTACTGGTCAGTATCATGTTGAACAGTCGTGTGAGAGGTGTAACAAGACACGTCGATCCTGCTTTTGTGACTTCGTTGGTGATCCTGTCAGGTCCTGGGCTTTTGTCTGATTTCAGAGTTTTAATTCCTTTGGCTACTTCCTCTTCGGTGAAGGTAACCATAGCTCTTACAGTGTTACGGCTCGGTAGCTCGTATGATGACTGATTTGGTGGGCTGTATAGGTCTTTGTAAAAATCTGTAGCTATTTTGAGTATTTCCGATCTATTGTGTAATTTTATTTCTGTTTTTTAACTCTTCAATCCATGATGTCTGTGTTTTTAATTCTTTGTATGCTTTCGTGGCACTACCTGTGGCTTGAAGATGTTTTTTGATCGTTTGTGTGCGATATACCTTAAAGTCGTGGTTGATTCGTTTACTAATGAGTTTGTAAAGAGCTTTTACCTCATTTTTCATAGCCCTTGATTTCGGTTTAGTCTTATGTATTTCTTGTCTTCTGTTGATTAGTGCCTTAGTGCGTGCCGATATAATTTGCTTTGTCTCTGTGTTTGTGTTACTTCTTAACCCTTGTGTTCTTTTTAGGCTGATATAAATTGCATTAGTTATTTTATCGTAGCAAGCCTGAACGGTGTCTCTATCATTCCCGTAGTCTAGCATGTCTGCTGACAAGTTGTTCAACGATTCAATATAGGTTTGAACTTCTTTTTCGTTCTTTATCTGAGGCTTGGGGCATCTACCAAAGTTACTGCGATTTTTTGATTTTGGTAGTATACTGAAAGCTGCCCTCACGGGCCTGTGGTCCGAAGGGTATGTAATATTCAGAACCTGTACATTATATACGTTTCTCGATAGGTTTGTTAGGATATAATCTAATTCGTTTTTTGTATTGCCGTCAGGTGCTTTCCAAGTCCATCTCTGCTTTTTGTTCTTTTTAAAAAAGGTGTTCATTATGGCCAGGTTGTTCTCATATGCAAAGTCAATGAGTCTTTTTCCTCTACAATTTCTATTACCGTAGCCGTAGTTTCCAGTGATGGTTTCATTTAGTTTGGGTTGACCTATTTTAGCGTTAAAATCGCCCATGATGACTATGTAATTTCCTGAGAGTTTAATGGCATTGTCAACAGTACTGTAGAAAAGCTCTAGTTCTTCTTCTTTCGCGTTTTCTGTTGGGGCATATACTTGAATGATGCTTAAGTCCAGACTGTTGATTTGTAATCTAAGTAGCGCTACTCTTTCCGACAGTCCGTTAAAACATTTTATTTAATTTTTCAGGTGTTTCTTAATAATAAAGCCCACTCCAAATAATCCTGGCGTTTCGCCAATATAGTACAAAATTAACTCCTCGTGTTCCTCTATTTTGTTGCCGTGTTTTCTAACTTCTGAGAGACCGATAATGTCGTACTTTATGTTTTTTAAGGATTCTGTTGGTTCCAATAGACGCGAGTATGTAGAAAGAGTTCTAACATTATAAGTCATTTTCATTTGATTGGTCGTTTGGTTGGTATTTTTGGTTTTTGGTAGTTAAGAATCCGAGTATTCCTGGTTTAATAACTCCCTCTGATAGGCTAGATGATCTTTGTAAACCTGATTGAGTTTGAGTTTTGTTCTTTTTATGTGCTTGTGGATTTGGCTTTGAATGTGGTAGATCTTTGTCGCTTGGTGATGTTGTCAGAGTTCCTTTTTTGTTGCCTATTGTTGTATTATTTTTTGAGTGTATTATTAGTTTGTCGTACTTAATGGAGGCGAAGTTACCCTTTTCTTTTTCGATTTTTAGCTGTTCTTGCAGTTCCCTTCTTTTAGCTAAAACGTGCTGTGGGAAGTCCTCTTTTATGTAGTAATTCGTATCTTTTAATACTCTCCTTTGTTTGAAGATTTCTATTTTCATTCCCAATGTAGTGAATGTTATTGTTATAGGCCGGGGTCTTTCTCCTTTCTTTCCTATTCTCCTTGTTTCTTGTATATCTCTGCGTTCTAGATCTATAGAGAAATATTGATTTATGAAACTTAGTACGTGTTTTTCCAGATCTACATACGATTTTTCAGTTTCTGCCAGTCCAAAAATTACGATATTCCTCTGCTTTGACTGTTTTTCGAGAAAATATAGTCTTTTTTCTTGTTTGTCCAGCTTTTCTTTGAGGTTTTCGTATTTTAATTCCATTGCATTAATTTTTTCCTCCAATGTGTGGTTTATATTTTTCATTACTTGTTCCGTAACTTTTTCTGCTGACTGTACAATTGTTGCTTTTTGTTCGTTCAGCTCGTTTTGAATTTTTCTTAACAAATTCATGGATTCGTATAACGTTATTTTAATTGCATGTTGCATTTTAAGAAACGGTTAAGTCTAAGTCAAATTCTAATAAAAAGTTATATTAAAATATTTTTGTTGATTGAAGATAAATAAAATGTCCTTTAGGCGCCAAAGATGGTAATGATGCATTTCTCGATAAGAAAAGGTTGGTATAAAATGTGTGCTGAATAAATACTGTTTTACATATTGACCTAGTGAGCGAAGCAAAAGTAGGTCTCCGTGTTTAGATGCGGTTGTGGTTGTATGTTTGTTTGTTTTTATGTTTGTTCGACGATAACTTAAGTACTTATTCATATTTTTAAAATGAAGAAACACTTGTACTGTTTTACGTATCACTTATAATTTATTATTTTATAAATAGGCTACCGGTTTCGCTTATGAATAATAAATTATAAGTGATATGTAAAACAGTACAAGTGTTTCTTCATTTTAAAAATATAAATATTTGGGAGTTTTACCAAGCGCCGACGATGGAAAATATCAAAAATATCAAATAACTTTAGTAGTTTTAATCTGATTTTAATAAATTTTGTAAATATGTTTACATTATATGTAGCATACCCATACCTCTACATTTATAGTATATTTTTTAAGTTCTAACATGCCCGAAATCGGGTGCTTTCGTTTTTTGGTGCTAGGACCGCCTAAAAGGGGTGGGAAAGATTATTTTGTGTGGTATCAAATAAAAGAGCTCGATTAAATAAATATGTTTTTTTAGTTTTCTATTGCACATAGTTTCTCAATAGTAAGAAAGAAAGTAGTTTATATTAAAGAATTGATTTCAAAACATAGCAGGAACAATAACAAAAATAAAATAAAATGGACGGTCAAAGAGTGGGTGCCTATGTCGTGGAGGTGTCGTGATGGTGTCGTGACAATGTTGCAATGGTGTCGCTACGGTGACGGATTCGGTTATGATGTCGTGATTGAGAATATCACGATAGAGTCGTGGCGGTGATGTTAAATACAATGTCGTAACGATCTGTGATAGTGAAGACGATGTCGTGGCTTCGACGTGACTATCTCATGAAAGTAATGCGGTTATGATGTCACCAGTATTTATTATATCGTTATAGTCTCATTATTAAGGTGGCGTGATCGTGACGGTAACGATAATGTTGCAGTTGTGTCGTAACGATATCGTGGCGGTGTCTTAATATTGACGTTAATTAAAACGCCACAATTTGAATTGTCTAATGTTCCATCTCTTTTGTTTTTGTTTAATTTGAGAAAGATAGCATGCATTTAAAATATGTTCAGTTTATGAACAGCTGAGTCGCCACCATTGCCTTGATGTTGCCATAAATGTATTTTTGATAAAATTAAGCAATATAAAACTGCAAAAACAAACTCCAACTACTTCATTATGATTTAATGAAAAATTAAATATTGATTGACGTCCCTGACTACGGCGAGTATTTTAATCTATATTTATTAATAAGACGGCATTGTTAGATATTAATATAGCAACACAAATATTATTCTTAGATTGGTAATGTTGTTTAATTCTTAAGTTGGCTATAATGTTACTGTAGAATGTATTTTTTCTACTCTTTTATTTTCTCTTCTTCATGTAAAACATGTCAGAGATATATTACTAAATAAAACAACATTATAAACAGATGAAAACAGTTTTCATTCATTAGTTTGTACAGGCATATATATACATACAATAAATCTGTAGAAGGGTCAATTCTGTACATTGCAAATAGGTATTGAAAAAATAAATGGCAGGGGGTGTTACTGGATCGATACCAAACCCAAACATGTGACTAAAAAAACAATTTTGTCTGTCTGTCTGTATGTTCAAAACTTGGTATAATTATACCTTATTATTCTGGGCTTAAAATGGGATATTTTTTACCCTGGAAAAATACGTAGAAAAAATAAATCTTAATTTTTTCAGTTTTATCACGCGAAGACCGGCATCCGCGCAGACGGAGTCGTGGGCGTAAGCTAGTTATACATAAATGCTCAGAAATGAGTTAAGCAAGTGTGTTTCTTTGTAACAAAAAAGTTTTATTACCATTTATTTTACAAAAACGTTATGATACTTAATATAAATTATATTGTCTTAACTTTAAAAGCAAATAAACGGCAATTAAATTTTTAATGTTAATTAAAATGTCTTTGCTATACACGTTTTGTAATAATAAAAATGTAATAATTATAAGAGCATGTTTCATTTGCTTACATGCGACTTTTTTATGGTAATAGAAGGCAAACAAGCAGGCGGATTTCTTGATGGTAAGAAATTTACGCCGCCTAGAGACACTAAAGGTGGTAATGGTGCGTTGTCAACCTGAGGCCGTGATGTTAGGCCTCGAGCAAAAGTAAGTTTACCGGCTACCTAACACTCCGAACCGGAACACGTCAACAGTAAGCATTGGACGTTATGGCGGCAGGAATAGGTAAGGCGGTGGTACCAACAGGGCCGGATTTAAGCTCAATGCCGCTCCTGGGCACTGGAAAAAAGTTTACTTAAGGGGGGAAATACGTGTACAAAGACGTTTTCATGTTGATTTTTTATTAATTGTTTTATAGATATTTTATTGACAGATACGAGTAGAGTGATTATCATTTTAATAATATCTTAAAAAGCATCCCACGCATTTTTTAAATAATTTTTTTTATTAACATTATTATTATTAAAATTTGTAATTCTATTCTTAATTTAAACTTATTAAAATTTATTTTCTATTTTTAGTTTGATTTTCTATAAAAAGCGCGATTTTATAGTTTGTTTAAACTATTATTTGTTTTGTAGAATTAAAATTCTCCTTAGTATTCGAAAAACAAATTTTTTTTTCGTTTTTTGGAATAACTTCTAAGTGGCTTCCCGATTGCCATCAATCCGGGCAAAATCGGTTTATTCGTTCGAGGGTTATTGAAAATGAAAAATTTCGAAAAAAAAGTTTTTTCACATAACTTCAACATTTCTTTTTGGATCGTTTTTGACAGAATAAAATAATTATTAAGAGTCCAAAAAAAGTCAAGACGATCGCCACCAAGAACGTTGATTTGTTCATGAGTTATCGTTGTCGAAAAAATACGAAAAAAGGAAAAAGAAAAATTTTTCAATTTTCCCTAAGATTTTCGGTTCGATCAGTTTGTGTTCAAAAGTTTATTATATAAGTTTATAAGTTAAGTGCATGGAATACTGCTAACCGCGTGAAAATCGATTTATTCATTTGGAAATTATTGCAGTTTGAAAATTTAAAAAATACTGTTTTATTGAACTTCTATCAGCCTTTTGAGCTCGAAGAGCATACAAAAACATACAAAAGTTATTTCTTTGAGCTGGGAGAGCTCAAAATATCACACAAATTGTATTTTTGAACTTGAAGAGTTCAGAAACGTCGTAAGTGCAAATTAAATTGTTTATGGAATTGGCGGGAAGTTGCAAGAATATCCTTTAGGGTCAACCGTTTTCGTGGTTTTTTTCAATTGATTGATTGTGCAAGTTGATAATAATAATAATAAAACTCTTGATTGTTCAACAAAAACAAATTAAAAGTATTACAACTATTACAATAGCAAGTAGATTATTTAGGCTCCGTGTACTTAATGCTTTTACAAATTTATGAAAGTTGATGTTTTAAGAAATGCAAAAAATATTTCCGAAATTTTTCAATTTTTCAAAAATAAATACTAATTAAATTTCTTTAATTCCAGAAAAAAGAAAAATCGATTATTATTTGAAATCTTCAAACAAATTGATTAAATCATTTTGATTTATAATTTTTACTAAAAAGTGCCAAAATTATAATTTATAAATAATTAATGAATTGAATTTCTTAAATGATCAATTATAAAAAAAACTTATAAATTAATAGAATTAAATAATATTGGGGAATCTCGATATGACCAAAAAAAAATTATTTGCCGCCCTGGGCACTTGCTGCCCCTAGTGTAAATCCACCGCTGGGTACCAATCCAGGCGAGTCAAAACTTTTACTTTTTTATAACTAATATACTAACTAATATTATGTTATAAAAAAGTATATTCACGCCATACTCCTAAGAGACAGATAAAAGTACAATCAATCAGGGCATCCACGGTTCCCGTAGATTACAGCCAGTTTCCGAAACTCCAATCATATTTAATTAACGATTAACATCCTCCTTACAGCTGATAAACATGAGAAGTCTAAACCGAAGTTATGTTAAACAGCAGCTTAGTTTAAAAATCCAACTAAACTCTCTTAATTAGTTAGGTTGACTGGTAGAGCTGGCTGCATTAAGTCCACCTTTGTACACTGTTGTGCATTAACTTTAAATAAATAAATAAAAATGTAAACTTAATTCATATAAGGGGCCATATACGCTAAAATACGTCAGCAGTTTACTGTTTTTCGAATCCGTTATCTTTTATAGTCAACGCCAATCTCAAAGCACTAGGCCACAGATGCAATCAATAAAAGATGTTATATCTGAAATGTTTTCAGACACCTCAATTTTATTTCAATAAAGAAAATATATCGAAGGTTGCCGGCTTTAAGAAATAACGAAGTGTAGAGGATATAATATTACGGGATTGTTCCGTTAGACATAATTAGGTGTAAGTACTGGTAGGTACCAGATCGCTCGAATTTGACATCCTTATTCTTACTGCAATAGCTTCAGTGATCAAAATTGTTAAGGGTCCATGTACGCTAAAATACGTCAGCAGTATAATGTTTTTTTCATACAAAGCAATCATGGATCTTGGTGACAAAAATACACAAGATTAACATTAATATGCTTTATAAGACTTAAATTTAGATTAGGTGAGCCAATTTAAAACTAAAAGTAAAAAGTGTAAAGCCGAAGCGCATAATTTGAATAGCAGTACTATAAATGCTGACCAGACTAGAAATTTACATAATAAACAATAGTCAAACAAAGTCGTAGTTACATATAGTTAGTATAAAAACACTGCTTCAGCATCGCAATGTGGCAATAACAACATGTCAGCATTTTTGTACGATGTATTAAGGGGCCATATACGCTAAAATACGTCAGCAGTTTAATGTTTTTTTCATACAAAGCGATCATGGATCTTGCTGACAAAAATACACAAGATTAACATGAATGTGCTTTATAAGACTAGTGTTTCCAAAACACGATTCATTTCACTTTGCTCGATAGAAAAAAATCAAAAAGTTAACCCTTTTTTGAAAGCAAAACCCAATTGTCTACTTCAGTTATGAAAATATCGACACCAGATTTAATATAAACATAGATAAGTACCATACCTAAAAGATCAGTGTTTCAGTTTTTATACTTTTTTTCGAATTACTTTTATAGTGCCAAAAATAGTGATTTGTCGCTTAAGACGTTTACTTTAGAGCGCAATATTTCATAGTAATCATGGGACGGGGGAGTGCGGTGATTGGCTCTTCTGGCTTACTAAGTATGGGGTCTTAAGTTTCGTGATGGAGGGTAGGTATTTCCTTGTTGTTCCAGGTCTTCTATGTAGAATAGACCATCCGCCTTCCTGCCAAGCTGCTCGTAAGACTAAAGCAAAGAATAAATTGGTCATTACCAACAAGACCACTGGTGGTAGAGTGCCATGCTGAAACTCGTCCAGGTAGGGATCCAGGACCATTCCAATTCCCTCCGTGTGATGTAACGGTCGGGATTAGCTAAGTTAGCCTCTAGTAACTAGGTTAGACGCTAGACTTGCATGATTAGCCCACCACCTCGGCCATAATACAGCGATGCACCCACACCATCAATGTTTTTTGTGAAAACTTCCTTAGAGTAGTTTCCGGTTCCCTAATTTTTGTAGCTTCGAATTTATAATGCCTATCGTCAACAGGGTATCGTCCAATCCCGGGCAATGTTATTTTGATTGTATAATTGAAAACACAATTTTTTTTTATTTCAGGTCAGTTCGCTGTTAATAAATTCGCAGATTCGCGACCTTAAACTATAAAATTTAAAGTAACCTATTTCGACGCGTGAATGTGGTGATAATATATTCAAGAAAGAAGTTAGCAGAAGAGAAGACAGGCAGGTTAGTCGCAAATCCTTTATTCCCTTCTAGAACCAGTACCTGATGATATATGGTCAACCGCAGGTCTGTTAAATACGAACATTAACTTTCTTAATTCGCGTATCCGCTGTTCTAATGGTGTAATCTCTTTCACGCACCACATTTATGGTCTTTTACGCATCAATTTGCTGCCTGACACGGGGATCGAACCCGGGACCTTAAGGAGTCAAGTCCGATGCCGGATTGCTAGACAACAGAAGATAAAGGTTTAAAGTGGTTTCATATTGGAATAGAGACCGTATTGACAGGCTACGTCAAATTATTTGCCAGACACGTCTGTCCATGGGCGTCACTAGGATTACTTCAGGGAAGTGCATGTCCATCTGTACATAATATTAACCAATATAAAACATCGAAATAAACATGTATAGCAACATACATATTTACATAAGAAAATTAACTATACATACTCTGGAAAAGTATGACTCTCTCGCATGTATAGTCAGGTATTTTTTTTCTATCTACTTTTTTTCTGGATTTTTTCCGCACCCTACTGCCGGCGCCGATGCTTCTGTCCAAGTTTGAAATAACAGACTTGAAATCACTAGATCAAAAAGAGTTTTATTGGTGGATTTTTTGTGTCATGATCTGGGTGGCAGTCAGATAAATTAAAATTATTTATAACTATCTGTTCCACGCGACTTCGTCCGCGTTTACTTGACAGTTATCGTTATATTATCACCAAATTATAAAAATCCCTATAAGTTTTAACATAGTCATTCTGATATCAAAGCTATATTACTCCAAAATTTCACGAAAATCCGTTGTAGTTTTTGCGTGAAAGAGCAACAAACATACACACATCCTTACAAACTTTCGCATTTATAATATTTATATGATGATGATGAAGCCCTGATGATGCTGTACATATACTTAAGCAAAACCCGTAGGCTATTTACAAAGTAATAAATAATAAGCGATACGTAAAACAGTACAAGTGTATCTTTGTTTAAAAATATTAGCCACCACTACTCTTCCACCAAGTCCACCAAGTAACTAGAACGCAGCATCAAGTCGAGGTACGGTTTCCCGGGAGACAGCACTTGTTGCTGACGTTGTAGAGAACAGTCCAATCCATCTAAATAATGATGTCGCGGGCTGAGCACTGCTCGCCCACAAAGCCCAGTAAAGTTGTAGAAACCGCGAGGTTGGCAACACATTAGTTTATTTAAGAACAGAAAAAAAATGTTTTGTATACACAGATAGGATAACTTACTAAAAATCTGCCTCTTTAAACAAGTATAGTCTCCCTTCGATATATTTTTATAACGTCGGGTCTAACATTGCAACTAAACGTTTCGTTAACATTTAGTATAACACCAAATCCGGATTTATTTGTTTATTTTTGTATTATCTAATAAAAAAGCAAATTTGAAATTATCACAAAATTACGAATAAATTTTCTTCTTTTTTAAATATTTTACAATGTCTAGTCTTACCAAACTTAATTTAAACCCAGTGAAACTGCAATGAACTTTAAACAGAATAAAAGAATTAAATAAAAATAACTACTTTAAAACAACCAACATCAAAACTGAAAAGTAAAAAATAATAATGTTTTAATATTAATTGTATATTACCTTATTATTTATGTGTACTATTTTACTAATAGTTTGCAGTCGGTGTCTTAAACTATTAATTACATTATAATAAAGACTTGGCACCGATTTCATAACTATTAGTATGTAGTAAATGGCACATATAAAGAGAAGTTAGTTTATAATTCATTTTAAGTCTTTTTTTTTTAATTTTGAAAGTCAGTTTTTTAACGTAGTTATCTTTTATTTTATACTTTTTTATTTAATACTTTTAACTTATTGCCGATATGATTAAATTGAATAGCTGCCCCGCCGGTGTACTCCTCTGGCCAGCTTCCGAGGTGCCCACTTTTGCTGATGCTCCTGGCTGCTGATGGAAGGTGCCAAGCGGCGGTCCTTCGTGCTGCGCTCCGTGCTCCGTCGACAAGTCTTCGAGATCACCGACGTATCCCACGCCGGCAGAAACTTATAGTGTTATAGTGCACTGACATTTATAGAGACCTTTTGTTTATTTTTAATTTAGTGTTATTCCGTCTCGATTCTTATTTTAACCTCTTCATATTACCAGGATTCTCCCTACTCACAGTCAAGCTTTAGTAAAGTTTGACTGTTTGTTTGTTTCATTTCTGTTAACATAGTGGTGGTTGGTAGCTAAGCTATCCCCACTACGTTAAAGCGAGCATAACATCTCATACTTATCCTACTCTCAAAGTTTCGCTGACATACTTAACACTCACTTCTATACAACAACGTTGGGATTAGCACAGAATCATGCAAAGCGAGTCTTGGACCTTGACTCAAAACTTCGCTTTAGAATAGCTTACCCAACGCTCCATTCCACACTATTCCCTGCACTCACTCTCCTCTCTACATCCGCGGTGTACCTTCCATCCCTGCTAAAAGCACAACCAAGACAAAAAATTTCATTCACCTATTCCAGCACTACATCATCAACTAAAACTTTTACATCCGTTCTGGCTATGTCTCTTTCAAACATGATTGCTTTGGTTTTCATCGCATTCAAATGTAAGCTACTTTCATTACACCCATATTCCATAACTGTGACCATTGTTTGCAGCTCAGGTGGTGTAGAGCCCAATAGTACAGCATCGTCTGCGTAAAGCAGGCACTTCACTCGTCCACTTTCCCTCATTAATTGATTTTGACCTTTAAAAACATTTATCCTAATACAAAATAAAGAAGCGTTTCGGCATCATACAACTCTACTTGAAAATCTAATGCTAAAATCAAAGTTAATAGATTTATAAAAACGATAACGCTTTTACGTCAAAAAGTTAGACGCGCAATTCTGTGCTTATCCCAACGTTATTGTAAATTGAAAAAGCATGAAAATAGGTTAAATGCGGTAAAAATGAAAGCGCTACGGAAAATCTGTGGTGTAACGCTCGCTAACTGAATTCGTAACAATGAGATCCGAGAAAAAGTGGGACCGAAAAAAAGTGTTGGTGTTAAAATGCGAAAGGGCATGCTCCGCTGGTTCGGTCATGTGAAAATAATGACAGATGAAATTTTGACAAAGCAGATATACAATGCGAATGTGGATGGATGTAGGTACCCGAGGAGACCAAGGTTGACATTCCACGATCATATCACTAGGATATTATCTGAGGGTGGTGTCAGGAGTCTGCAAATCCGGCGTGTTTGTACGATAAGGGCGTGTTTGACAGCTTTGTCAGGATCGTGAATTCTGGCACTCGATACTCTCTGCCTTCCTCGTGAGGGACTTGGCGTGAAGATTTGTATGTATCTATGTATGATAAAGATAAGAATTTTTACTAACGTAACGGTAAAAAGGTAACACAATGTTAATTTTAATAGGGTTTTTCTCATCCTTCTTATAGTTTTTAACTGATTTGAAAAATAATTTAATTTCGAATGTGTTTTTTTTTGTATTTTTCTTACGCGATTATTCAGCCAATAGCAAATCGATTCCGAAGGTGTGAGAGTTGATGAAAAAGTTGGAGTTAGTTTTTTGCAGTTTTACTGGGCTTAATTATTTTCTTAGAATCTGACAGTTTTTAATGTTACACCTTTTTTTCTTTCTTTAGTTTTTTTGCATTCGCGTTAGTATTTTGCCATTAGTCAAGTAGAAATTTGTGTCAATTTAACAAATTTATCAAAATCAGGTTTCAATTATTCAAAATTATACAAAAGTTGTCAATAAAAGTCATGTCGGGTCTTGAGTAAAGCGGTGACCACATTACACAAGCTCATATATTAAGATTGGGGAAATACACGATAAGCTAATTTCTTCCTTATCATTCTTAATTCACAAAAACACGAAGTTCAATAATTATGAAAAAACTTCGACCATTTTTTCTCTCGATGGCGCCAGAACTCGACATTACACCTTGAATTAAGCGAAAGCGATAAAACACAATGTTATTTACAGAATACCAGTATCATAAAATAAATTACCTTACTCTGAAACTTGTAATATGTCGTATTATGTTGAATATTTTTGCATACTTAATTTGACAGTCTTGGCTTTATGATTTATTTGTTTAAAGTATTTAATTGCTTATGTATATTTTTTGGGATTCATTAAAAAAAATATTTTTCTTGTAAAATTGAAAAACGAATATTTAATTGCATTTCAAAATTCAATGTGGGTGTTCAAATTTTTACCAATTATCAGACTTAGAAAAAAACCAAAACAACTGGTGATGCTTATATTGAGTTTTATTTCTTCTGACAATAACTAGTGCAATAAAAAAAGAATGAGCAAATTTGTTCATCCACTCTGGCGTGATGCGAAGGCCATGGAAAATGGGAATTCAGTTTTATATGCTTGGATAGGAATGAGTTGTATAGGACTCATTGCATTGTCTATGTGAAACAAAATATTAAATATATTTGACGTGACTTATAATTCGATTGAGCCGGCTACACGCACTAAAAACATGACTCATGCGACGTTACCTCACTCTGAGGCGTTCCATTTAAGGTTTGAAGTGCAAGCGAGAGCGCGGAATGACTAATGAGTGACAAAGAAGCACAACCGGCCTCCGTCCTTATGACGTGGTCACGTTCAGCTATTGTTAATTAACCGACTGTACAGACTACCGCTCTTTTTATGTATTCTATTCTTTCGTTAATCGTGTTTGAGATAAAGATTATAAGCACCCTTATTTTCCATTTTGTAAATTATACAATTACTATGGAAAACAAAAGATATTTTTGCTTCTGAAAAATATAGTGGTATTTGAAACAGCATAGTTAAATGTTACTTTTCTACTCTCAATGTGAAATGACGAAGCATATCCGTATCTGCTTTAATACATACCTACTTTCTTATTTTAAATTTATTTTGATAATAATAAAAAAATCTTTTTACTAGGTTTAGGCTTAAGTTTCGCAGCGACTTGCCCGGATTGGTAGCACCTATTCCTGCCGCCATAATGTCATAACGTGTTTCGATTCGGAGGGTAGCCGGTAATATTACTTTTACTCGAGGGATAACATCCCGGCGTCAGGTTGTATATGCACCATTACCACTTTAGGCGTGAATTTCTTACCATCAGGAAATCCGTCTGATTGTTTGCCTTCCAATTTCATGAAAACATATTATTTTCTAAAAATTCTGTAGTTAGACCTTAATTAACAAAATTATGAATAAATCGTACTTTCAATGTTAAATTTTATGATTCAGCATAACTAGCACTACATATATTTTATGTAATGCTAGTTAACTAACATAAAACATAACAAATTTATGAGATAAAGTCGAAAAAGAAAAACAGAATTCTAAACAGTTGGAAGCCTAAAAGTAAAAAGAAATGTTATTTTTTATAACGCTTATATTAACATTAACAAGTATTAGAGGGAATTCAAATGAGTGTCCTAATGTGAAAGGCATGGAAAATTTTGAATTTGACACTGTAAGTATTGAGAAATTATAAACTGTAAATCTAATAAATAAAAAAAAAATTCTGGACAATTTACACAAATTGAATCTAACCCCAAAGTAAGCAAATTTTTGCACACCACAAGTTGGTAGAATATGTTGGAACGCTTAATATTGTAACATCTTTGTAACACTCATATTCCGTAAACATTTTATATATGTGATATGGATGTTCTATGTATTAGTATCGTTGACAGCAATACCAATACATAGAAATACTAAAATAGATACCAGAATAAATTTGTGTGATGAACATTAGGATGTCTACATTTCCGGGTCTGGGTGTTTATATAAATTTATTCTAGCATCTATTTAAGTATTTCTATGTATTAAAATCGTTGACTAACACCCATAACACGAGCATAAATAATTTGCTTACTTTGGGGTTAGATTCAATTCGTGTAAGTAGTCCAAGGATATTTATTTATTAAGGATATTTTTCTTACTGATATGCATGTTTGATATGCGTAAGTCTGTCTTATATTTAAAATTTTAGTTTATTTATAAATTTTAATTGTATGCGTGCGTAAATTGTAGTTAAATAAGATTTTTACTAATTTATTTTGAATTGTCTGAATCAGTTGTAAATTACTTTTGGATACGGTACCCCATATCTCTACAAAGTAGTCTATATGTGGCCTTACGAGATAATTATAAATTAAATATCTTACATTATTTGGATAATATTTAACATTTCCATATAGCGCTCCGATCAATGATGTTAATTAAAAAAAACATATAATTTTGATTTAAATATAACTAAAGGTATGTGTTTCCATGTTAGGTTGGGATCCAATGTAATGCCAAGATATTTTTCTTTTAATTATCTGTTCATTTAATTTAAGTTCGAGCTTTTTATTATTTTTTTTGCACAGAAAATAACATAGCTAGTTTTTGCTGTATTAATTATTGTAAGTAAATACGTTTTAAACCACTCATTTAATATTAGAGTCCGACCGTAACTGTTTTTCTGACCGAAAGTGAAACCGAAAGTTCGGTCGTGCCTTCAGTTTCTGCCGAAAACGAAACCGAAACCGAAACTCACGTGATCTTATATAAAATATAGGCAAATACCAAAACTTTGGTGCATTTTTAAATTTTTCTACATTTGTTTAGGTATATTAAACAAAAAACTGAATTTTTACTTTGTTAAAATAATGTAATTCAAAGATATACTGCTATCTTATTTTTTCAAAATTAAGTTCTCATTCAAAACATAACCTCCGATGAATGTTTGTGTCGGGCGTTAACGCACTGACTAAGTTGTGTTGCTACGGAGCTAACCGACCGAAGCGAAACGCCACACGATGATTTCCAATCAGGG
>NJDD01001325.1:94857-152106 GCA_002245505.1 Calephelis nemesis
TACTACTTATAATTTATTATTTATAAAATTTTATATTATTATATTTTATAAAATAATAAATTATAAGTGATACGTAAAACAATACAAGTGTTTCTTCATTTAAAATATGTATATTTAGAAGTTTCACCAAGCGCCGACGATTGAAAATTTCAAATATATCAAATAAATCTAGTGAAGGTCATTTATTAGATGTACCTGCTCTATAGTGTTACTATTGAATCTCGATTTCATGCGAATTGGAAATTGGAATCGGATATATCATTTTAGGTACAGAAGTACTATTTCAATTATGCGCTTCGGTAATATTCGTCAAGCTTCGGAAATCCGAATGCATTTTAAAGATATCTATATAGAGTTGTTATTACATAATCAATCATTTCGCTTAAATTTAGAGTAGGTCAGCCAATTTAAAAATAAAAGTATAAAATGTAAAGAGTCTAAATCCGAAGCGCATAATTGAAATAGTAGTACTGTACTCGGGAACATGATACTTACGAATTATTAACATTTAGCTAAAAATGAACGATAAATTTTAGACGAGTAGTTGATTCTTTAATAACTAAATGTTATAATCCAATGATATGTTCAAGAGCAGGTGCATTAACTTTAGTTAGGTACCTAAAGTGAATTCACACATCATACTCACAAACATACTCGTATAACATATTTTATCGTTTATTATTAGCTAAATGTTAATAATTCGTTAGTATCATGTTCTAGAATACCTAAAATGCCATTTAGGACTATAACTCACCGGGACGCCATGGCGACGTAGCCAGCGTCGTCGCCAACTAGTTCGTATTGAGATATTATATGAGGGCTAATTCGCTTGGCGACCGGCTGGCGACGTTGCCAAGTAGCAGTAGCAGAGTCGACCGTTCCGTATTCGGCGACTGGCGACGCTTTCTACCTGGAGATGTCGCCAATAGTTTGCACGTGTTTGTATGCTCCGTCACTCACTCAGTCGCCAACCAGTCGCTGAACGCACGTCATTTGAGAGATTTGGGATCTTACTGAGAGATTTATCATAGAAATTGAAAATCGGCTTTTGGACAGTTCAATTGAATATTTTTTCAGGGCATTGTCTTAAATCTTCTTAGACTTTGAGAAAAAAACACCGTTTTGGATTCGGTTTGATACAAACAGATGTACCCATTTTTTGTTTCATTTCATCATTTTGCGAAGCTGGTAATAATATAATAACAGTGCAATAATTTCCAAGTCCATTCCTAACTGTGTCGAGACAAAACTGAATATTGGCGATGCCATTTGGCGTCTCAGTTTGGCGACACCAGACGTAGCCATGACAACCTCGCTGGCCACGTCGCCATGGCGTCCCGTTGACTTATGGTCCTTACGATTTCAATTTCCAAGTTCATGGAATCTAAATTCAAGAGTAGCCCTACGGCGCCTTATGTTAATAATGTAGCACTAGTACGACTATTCTTTTGTATCATCCGAACCACATTCCTCCCTAGTACATTTATTCATCTCCATCTTTTTCACGTCCAGGAAGGGATGATTTTTGATAAATTCGTCCACTTTAGTTTTTGCTTCTGGTGTTAAGACTGAAGATCTCGAATTCACCCACGCTAGTTCTGAAAAATATAAATAATAAATGTTATTCTTAATTATACGGTGTTTTTTTTTTGTAAATAATTACTCTGCCAATGGCCAGACCGATTTTGACGATTCTTATTTAGAAAGATAGAACGTGATTTCGCGTTCTTTCCTTATTAATTTTATCATGATCCGACTTGTGGTTTTGAGTTATAATTAACAATGCATATTTATTATTCATATTGAGGAACTCATCAATGACGAAAACATGAAAATATTTGACAGCGTCGTTGGTCGAGTGGTTAGCGTACACGCCTAACTACACCGACGACTACGGGTTCGATTCCCGACGGAGGCAGGTATTTGTGTGATGGACATTTAGATGCATTTCCAGGTCAGAGTGTTTAATAAATTTATTCTGGTATCTATTTAAGTAATTTCTATGTATTAGTATCGTTGACTAACACCCATAACACAACCATATAATTTGCTTACTTTGGGGTTAGATTCAATTTGTGTAACTTGTCCAGGGATATTTATTTATTTATTTATTATAGAAACGAAAAAGTTGTGCAAGTATAATTCAAAATTACTAGGATATTAATAAAATTCATGTGGGAACGTTGCTTATCTTCCGAAAAAAAATCTCGACGTGAAATAGGCGGAGTCGGTTTTTTCGGTTTTGTTTATTATTAACTAGCGACCCGCCCCGGCTTCGCACGGGTGCAATGCTGATGCAATGTAAGCGGAAAAAATGTAATTATTTGCGACATCACATTAGAAACCTCAAAAATAACAGTATTTGTCCACTATTTAATGGATGATATTATACATAAAAACCTTCCTCATGAGTTACTCTATCTATTAAAAAAAACCGCATCAAAATCCGTTGCGTAGTTTTAAAGATTTAAGCGTTCATAGGGACATACAACATGACACATGACAGAAAAAGCGACTTTGTTTTATACTATGTAGTGATTAGTGTCAGATATGAAATTGCAAAAGTTCTATGGTAAAAAAAAGATTTTTAGGCAGTATTTTTACGAAGGCGTTTAGTAAAATTCACAAAATATATTGTTGAAAAGTACTAGTGTTATTTATACGAGTGTAGTTCATATATTTAAATATAGTCTACATTTCATATTAACAAATTAGTGTACATTTAGTCAATATCTCAGAAGTGATAACTTTGTGCAAAAAACGATATTAATAGTTGAAGATTTTAGGAAATTTATGTGGGAAGTGTAGTTACTTCAAGTATTCGTTAGTTCAAGTATTCAGAAGACTCTACCAACATGAGTCTTTATTTAAAAGTGTATTAACTGCCTAGTAGAGTATTAACTGCCTCGCCTCTGTGGTCTAGCGGTTCAGGTGCTGGACTTGCCTGCATGAGGTCCTGAATTCGAATCCCGGGTCATGCAACATAAAAAAATTTGGTTTTTCCAGTTTTCTGATAAAAAATAATGTTGCTCGGGATTGGACATGTGCCTGGTTGGCGATAGGCTTGCCACCTATCACACAGTAGGAATTAGTGTTTTCAGCTAGTCGTGGGTGCCCTAGTTGTGCCACTGCCTACCTCTTCGGGGGTATGGGCGTGAAGATACTTTTTATCAACTGCTCGGCTGACTTTGACATAGTTGAATCTTACGGTAATTCAGTTGATGGGATACTTCCATACTCTACTATTTATCTCGCTTAAATTTGACTGGAGACATTTTCAAATTTACCGAAGATAGAGAAAAACACTAATAAAATGTTCTATATTTATTGATTGCCTTGTTGGCCAAATGTTAGCGTATATAACTAACTTCACCGACAAAATGCGAGGCTCGGGTTCGATTTCGGACGGGGCAAGCATTTGTGTGACTGTATTTCAGGATCTGCCCGTTCGTTGAATTTATTCTAGTGTTAAGTACTTACAAGCATTAGTATCGTTGCCTAATACCCATAACATAAGATTATAATTTGCTTACTATTCAGTAGGGGTTAGGCAGAAGTTTTGTAACTTTTCCCCATGTTGGTCTGGACTCCTTTGCAGAATAGACCATCTGCCTTCCTGCCAGGCAGTTTGTAAAAGGCGATTATCACCGTGACATCCTAGTAGGTGGTAGAGTTTCGCAGCGACTTGTCCGGATTGGTACCACCGCCTTACCTATTCCTGCGCCCATAACATCCAATGCTTGCCATTGACGTGTTCTGGTTCGGCGAGTAAGGCAGCCGGTAAACAAACTTTTGCCCGGCCTCAGGTTGGCAACACACTGTTATCACCTTTGGTGTCTCTGGGCAGCGTGAATTTCTTACCATCAGGAAATCCGGCTCCTTTTTTGCCTTCCATTATCATAAAAAAAATACTTGTCCAGGGTGCTATTATACTTGTATTATATATTGTCACATCACCAATAGACAGAACAATACTACAGCATCCGTCAAGATGGCGTCTTGACCAATACATAGAGATACCTACTTAGGTATATAACAATAACAAAATATACCATTACCTTTAGGAGCCTTCGTGGCTTCGTCGATGGTGCAAGAGTAGAAGATGACGTAACTGTCATAATCTATATCTAGAATACTGAGAGTATCACTTCCTCCTTCTGAAATTTAATTGTTTATAGTTCAAAAAAATATATTTACAGCCCGTACTAATTAACGTTATTTGTCACTTTCATTGATAATTTTTCACTTGTTTTTCATTTTTTAGATGTTGAAACAACATCAGTTCAATAAAGTTAAAAAGTTAACAAAGATGCTATCGCTACTTAATTTTACTCCTTCGTTAGTCAACGTTTATCAATAGTTTACTGTATGTGTATAGTTTACTGCATGTGTGCCAAATGACGGGTATAGTTTACTGTATGTGTGCCAAATTTTATGTTTCTGTGTCTGTGTTATTTTCGTAAAAAGGGGTCCAAAGTTTTGTCATCACGTATTAATATATAGATTAAAAATATTCTTACCATAAGTGAACACTAATTTAGCTGTGTTGCCAGCATCAGGTGCCATTTGGGTAACCAGTTTCTTCTCAACAGGCTTATCATCAATCACTTCTTTTACGAGACATATAAGGTCATCTCCTTCTGTTTCGTATTCAAATGTTACGCATTCGCCATTCTCTTCTGGACCGAAGCCACGGTATTTTTCAATTTCAAACCATCTTCCATTGGCAAACTGTTAATCAATGCATGTTTTAATATTGGAAGGCTAGTAAAAAGTTAAAAAAACGACAGGTTGCACTCCGGGAGTGCCGGCAGAAGTGAGAACTAGAACATTAACTTAAAATTTGGAATGGTTAGGGAATAAATTTGCACGAATTGCTTTAATTATCAGTATGAAAATACTATCATTTATGCGGTAGAATACAATATTCATTTATTGTGCTAACGTACACAAACATGACAACACGAACATTCGAATTTTCGCAATTTCGCTAAAGGGCGTAAGCGCCCTGCGCCGTCTTATTCGCGCAAGCACCCTGCCCCGTCTTTTTTTTGTCTTACGAACCAGTTCACGTGTTCTGACTCGAGTTCAGAAGTTTTTACCTTTTCCAAAACAAATGCGCAACGCCGCTAAAGAAGTTTTCACCTCAACAAAAAAGTTTTGAAATATCGTTTTTTTGCTTAAAACTTTTTTAAGCTATAATGTAGTGTAGGTATTATAGAACGCCTGGTACTTGGTGGAAAAAAACAACCTTTAGTTATAGATCCCATCCGAGTGATTTAATTGTGAAATGTCAGCCTACGTCTTCTCGGTCAACGTCTTCGTGTCACCTCTGTGGTCTAGCGGTTCAGGTGTTGGACTTGACTGCATGAGGTCCCGGTTTCGAATTCCGGGTTGGGCAACAAGAAGGTAATTGGGTTTTTCTAATTTTCTAAAAAAAACGTTGCTCGGGATTGGATATGTGCCCGGTTGGCGATAGGCTTGCCACTTATCTCATTGTGGGACTTAGTGTCTTCCGATAGTCGTGGGTGGGCACATATGGTTGTGCCTCTGCCTTTCACTTAGGGGATATGAGCGTGAAGATACTTTTTTTACGCGATTTATAGAAATCGGAATTAAATGTATTCAAAATTAGTCTTGACTTATAGAAAGTCATGTTAAATCTTGAGTTAAGCGGTGGCCATCTTACTCAATCTCATTTAGTGAGATTAGGCGGCTATAAATACTTTACTTCTGCACTTTTACTACACAAAATTGTAAAAAACTCCTGCAGAATTTACTAGTTTCTTCAGCACATTCACAAAATTTAATAACTACGAAAAAGGGCTACCATATTTCTCTCTATGGCGCCTAACAACTACCTTAAGGTTTAGCATTCATGCACGAACCCGGACTTTTACGGCTAATATTAATAACCTATGTAAGATTAGAGACCTGTTTTAGATCAGTTCAAGGTAACTGTTATTTTTCAGTAATTAACCAAAATATCTTAGCAACAAAACTCTAGACCTATCTTTGTCAGTAGATAAGCTATTAACATTAGATGTTAGACAAAAAGTAGCCTTTTTCTTCTTTAAGTTTTAATGAACAATTCAACCTCTTTGATGTCAAATCGGCGAATGTCTATTTGTATGTCATTACGTGTTACGGTTCGGAGGGTAAGGTAGCCGATAAACTTACTTTTGCACAAGGCCTAACATCCCAGCCTCAGGTTGGCAACGCACCATTACCACCTTTGGTGTCTCTAGGCGGCCGAAATTTCTTACCATCAGGAAATCTTTCTGCTTTTTTGCCTTCCAATATAATAAAAAATAGGGATAAAAATACAACTTACAGATTTTAAATCAAAATTTTCGAAAGCCTTGAATTCTGGGCATCCCTGCCCTTCAATATGACTAATAATTGCAAATATTAACGTGACACTTAATAGAAAAAACATTTTTAATTTTATTTTTCAATATGTTCAGCTCGTTCTATTTTACAGATTGTTAATTCCGAGATTTGCCGCACTTATATATTTAGAAGTTTTTGTTCAATGTTATCTTTGATGTAAATACCAAAGAAATTTGCAATTCATGGTGAGAAATATAACAAAAGCCAAAAATGTATATTCAAATGGTTGTATCTATTCTAGATAATTATGCTAACATCGGTTAAATTAAAATTCTTGTGAATTTCATTTTTATTTCAAAAATAAAGAAATAAGAATATCTTCACGCCCATATCCCCGAAGAGGTAGACAGAGGCACAACCAAGGCACCCACGACTAGCCGAAGACAGGAAGTCCCACAATGTGATAGGTGACAAGCCTATCTCCAACCGGGCACATATCCAATCCCGATCAACGTTTTTTTTTGAAAATCCCAATTTTCTTTTTGTTGCTCGACCCGGGATTCGAACCCGAGACCTCGTGCAGTGAAGTCCAACATATGTGTGCTGAGTGTGAGTTTCGCAATAATTTACTTTAATACCGCGTTTGCGTTTGGACGATCCAAATCTATGGAATAATTTAGTTGTTTCGACTGTCCGCTAGAGGCGCTGACAATAACTCCATACATCAAGGTCGTTATACGTAAACGCGATAGTAAAGTAAATCATGAGTTTTGGCGCCATCGGGAGAAAAGATGGTCGAAGTTTTTTCATAATTATTGAATTTCGTGTTAATATTGAGTGAAATCAGTCAATTTTGGTGGCATTTTGTACAATTTTGTTCGGTGAAAGAGCACAAATGAAATATTCATTAAGAAATTAGCGTATTTTGTATTTCCTCGTTGCCGCTAAATCTCATTACAGAGCTTGTGTCATGAGCCACCGCTTTACCCAAGAGCCTGACATGACTTCCTGACGACTTATGACTGATGACTAATTATAATTAAATGAAATTGATATAAAATTCGATGCAAATTTCTACATGATTAATGGCTAAATACTAACGTGAAGGCCAAAATCTAAAGACAGAAAGAAGTAAATCATTTCAAAAACTCACACTAGACACACTGAACCACAGTAGATAGTAAGTAGATTTTAATTCATTTTAATTTAGTTAGGTCAGTGTTTCCCAACCTGTGGTCCGCAGATCCCTGGAGGGCGAGTATAATATGTATGTCTTCTCTGGACCATACATAAATCGCTCATACAATGAAAAAGGTTGCATAACGAATAAATATCTTATTAAGGGGATCCGTGAAACATTTCTTTTATGATAATGGAAGGCAAACAAGCAGACGGATTTCCTAATGGTAAGAAATTCACGTCGCCTAGAGACACCAAAGGTAGTAAGTGTTGCCAACCAGAGGCCGGGATGTTTGGCCTTGAGCAAAAGTAAGTTTACCGGCTACCTTATCCTCCAAACCGGAGCACATAATGACGTTATGTCGGCAGGAATAGGTAAGGCGGTGGTACCAATCCGGGTAAGTCGCTGCAAAACTCAACCATCTAGTAGGATGTCACGGTGCTAGTGACGGTAAGCCTATGCTCGCCTTTTACAGCACTGGCATAGGAAGGTAGACGGTTTATTCTGCAAAGGAGCCCAGACCAACACGGGGAAAAACTGTGCTTCCTGAGGGTCCTTGAATTGAAAAAAGCTGGAAAACGCTGCTTTAGGATATGGTGGTAATTCTGCTAACCAGCAACTAAACTTACTTTAAGTATAAGTTATCTTATTTTTATGAAACAAAAAGAAAAGCGATGGGCTATTTTAGCTATGTCTAATTAACCAGACATGTCAACAACGTTTTTAACCATCTTTTTCCGAAGAATAGATTAAAATATCATGTAATATCTAATAACTATTTTGAGCAGTAAAACTGTATAATCGCCTCTGTGGTCTAGCGGTTCAGTTGTCGGACTTGACTGCATGAGGTACCGGATTCGATTCCCGGATCGGGCAACAAAAAGAAAATTTGGTTTTTCCAGTTTTATTAAAAAACCGTTGCTCGGGATTGGATATGTGCCCGGTTGACGATAGACTTGCCACCTATCAGATTGTGGGACTTAGTGTCTTAGGCTAGTCGTGGGTGCCCTGGTTGTGCATCTGCCTATCTCTTCGACGATATGGGCGTGAAGATACTTACTTACTTTTACTTAACTATTTCGCCCATCGCCAACCGGGCACATATCCAATCCCGAGCAACTTTTTTTTTATTAGAAAATTGGAAAAACCAAATTTTCTTTATTTCGATTACCGGGTTGGGCACCCGGGAATCGAACCTAGGACCTCAAGCGGTCAAGTCCTACAACTAAGCCGCTAGACCACAGAGGCGATATAATAACTATTCCGCCGTTAAGGTGGTCCACCATATTTTACTTAGAATGAATATTTTACTTAGAATACATTATTTGTCGAGTTGTTCTTAACGAGCCCTTTCATTTGATACCCATATTGTAGAAGTGCATTAAAAATAACTTTTGCGCCGGCTTGCATGGCCATCATATTAAAATAAGAATGACGTCACATTATTTCGAATTGGTCTCAACTAGTCCTTTTATTTGATACCCGTATTGTAGAAATGCATTCAAAAATAATTATTCCGTCATTTTGAATAGTCCGCCACATTGGATTTAGAATGACGTCACATTACATTTCAAGTTGCTCTCAGCGAGCCCTTTCATTTGATACCCATATTGCAGAAGAGCAATTCCGACATCTTGCATAATCCGCCATATTGGATTTAGAATAAGGCCACATCATTTTTCGAGTAGCTTTTTACGAGCTATTTCATTCGAATCCCATATTGTAGAAATGCATTAAAATTACTATTCCGCCATCTCAGGTGGTCCACTATATTAGATTAAGAATGACGTCACATTATTTTTCGAGTTGCTCTCAACGAGTCCTTTAATTTGATACCCATATTGTATAAAGTGCATAAAAAATAACTATTCCCCGATCTCGGATGGCCCCCATATTGGATTTAGAATGATGTCACATATTTTATATAGATACGTATACAAAATTTCAGCTCAGTCGGTTGAAGATATCTACTTCAAAATTGAGTTCCAAGATTCCACCCAAACCAACATATTGCAAGTTAAAAATAAAAGCTTTTAAAAAAAGGATCAATTTCTCAAGATTCGCCTTTAATAATCATATCATAAATCTTCTGACGCGTTTTCAAGGGAAACCTAGAAAAAAATTTAAATTTTAGGCCATGACATGTACCACCTTAAAATAACATTGAATATGAATTATTATTTAAATTTAGGTTATCTTAAATTTTTAGAATAGCGTTTTCTACACCTTAAAGTATTTTAAATTTACATGTATGTTTTAAATTGATGCCTTCAGGGACACAATTATGTTAATATTAATACTAATAAGCTTAAAAGTAGCTCTTTACCTGCGACTTCGTCTTCGACTTCGATAGAATTTATACAAATTTGAAACCCCCACTATAATCTTTTGTTTATTGATTTTAACCCCCTCTGAAAAAGTGGGGTATTTTAGGTTTGACCTCTTTCTGTGAGTGTGTGTATCTGTCTATAGCATCGTAGTTCTTCAGGGGATGGACGGATTTTGATGCGATTTTTGAATTTGAAAGCTGACGTGATCGAGATCTGTCCAAACGTTCAAGGTCATTAGCTCATTTGTAAGTATCGTAATAGTTATCAGACGCACTATGGGTACTTATTTCACTTTCGAATATATGTGGAACCTAACAGTTACACCACTAACAATTGCTGGTACAACAGCTGATCTGGTCCGATGATGGAGTTCAAAGATAGGAGATGTAACCCAAACATGCCTACTGGTAAACCCATCGAGTTTGGACTCAATAGATTCTTATAATACGATCTCTTTGTATTTTCTGATGTCGAAGACTTGATGAAAGAACTGAGAAGTGGCTAATGGATTATATTTTTTTAATAATTAAGGATATTTTCGTAATCTTTGCAGTTTATCTAAAGTAAATCAAAAAGGGATGTGTCATAAGTAAAATATGTGTGAGAGTGAGTGTCTGTCTGTGGCGTCATAACTTTTGAAGGTACCTTTTGTCGAAGGTTCATAATGAAATTAACGTTATTAAAAAAATATCCAATTTTTGACCTCTGGTCTTCACTACATACTTTCCAAATTTCAGCAAAAGCGTCATAGTCATGAAAAGGCAATAGAAATAATAAAATAATGAAAAAATCTGTTTTAGATTATACTGTACTACGTAGCTGTTAACTCGCGGCTTCGTCAGCGAAGCATGAGCTTTTTGTCAAAATTTTCATCCCTCATTATACTCCTTTGGTTTATATTTTTTGAAAAAAGTAGCGTACGTTCGGACGCTAGTTATTTACTATGTAACTACTTACAACATTTTATGAAAAGCGGTCAACCAGTTTAGACATAAAAGCATACCAGACAGACACACAGACTTTCGAATTTAAAACATTGGTATTAATGTATCTGTTTCATTTTTAAGGGCAAGTTTATCTTTTCTTACATTTAATTTGAATGGAATATTTGTAAATCACATGTACAGTGGCATGTTATTTTCATTTAAACTTGAATCCACATTCATTATTGTTTTTAAAAATTCACGCCTGTTTCGTAGACTCTGGACACCACCATTTTAAATAATAACCAAACGATTTGGTCTTGTTACTTTGAAAATACAAAATTTAAAATCAGTGACTTCTTCTTCTTCTCTACTTCTTTCTTTACTACTTACACTAAACTTCTTCTCTTCTTAGTAAATAATTATTTTTTATCGTAAATCATTTTTTATTACCTGAAACGACATTTAAAAGATTTTGTGTTAATAATATCTTGCCACAATTAGTCCAAGATCCGAAGTAAGGTCGACCTACACCGGCCGATAAAAGGATGAAACCGGTTTTATAGTAAATTTAGTATACCAGAAAATATACTAAAAATGGGTTGCCTAAAAAAATCCTCGACATTTTTTTTAAATATTTTTATTCATCAATTGGTGCAATATTATGGTTTATGTAGGTTATTAGTATGGTTAAAGTAGGTATAAGACGAAGTTGCAGAAGTCGGTTAGCCTGTTATATATCTGGATTGCCAGGTATAAACAGATAATTATTGTCAGAATAATCTTTATTTACATGAACCATACAAGTGGTATTTGTGCGCGTCGACAGTTTTTAAACTGGATCGGAATCGCGGCCTCACACTGAGAAGATCCGGCGAAAGAAACTCAGCGAGCTTGTCTTTTTACAATAATAACAGAATTTACAATATAATCTAGATTAAAAATACAAATTACAATCTGATTTTAACTTAAATAAAAGGTACTACAAATTACATTACAAATTGCAGTGTCGATGCTAGTTACTTTCACGGAATCGGATAATAGAAAAAAATATACCTATCACCATACGTGCAGCTTTATTACCTACAATTTTTACAAATTTTGTTATAATTTGTGTTGATATATATAGAGTTGCCTGAGCCTGAAAAAAAATTGGAAACGTGAAAAGGCATACATTTTTTTTACAAAGAAATCAAAAACGTGTCTTTCTGTTACACTATAAAATATAACATCATCGTTCATGAAATGTAAAAAGTCCAACAAAAGCCGGACATGCTCTAATTTGGCCGGACATGCAACCAAAAAGCCTGACTGAGTCCGGCTTTATCCGGACGCCTGGCAACGCTAATCGCGGTTCCAAAATTTGGAGTATGCCGTGCGCGAGATAAAGGTCGGGAACTGGAACTGTCGGTGGCTGGGAAGGGGATCAGGGAAACGATAACTTTGCGCCTCGCAGATAGGGTTGCCATGTTTGTCAGTTGTACCATGTTGTTTCCCAGGATTTGTCCTGAGATCTCAGGACTTTGAGGTGTTTCTTAATCTTAGGAATCCGGCCGGATTTCGAAAATTTGGGCAAATCTCAGGACTTTTGGGTTATTAAATAAAATATTTGTATTACGGGGTACGGGGAAGGAGAGGAGAGGTGCTGTTGCTGCATGCGGGTGTGGTAGTGAGAGGGGTGAATAAGCTAAGTGCACCGCGCCACCCCATGCGAAGTGGGAGTGCGTTGTGTGTGTGTGTGGCGCGCAGTGCAAAAAGTGAACATCGCGTAATTTTTTCTAACATGATTTTTAAAGGTCGCGACAAAATCTCAGGATTTTTCATTGGGTTTGGACCAACTTTTTAGGATTTTTGAAATTTCTATATGGTAACCCTACTCGCGGATCGCGGCGCACGGGACCGCTCACATGAGCTTCACGCATGTGTTCCTTTAGGTTTTTTCAATTTTAACCGACATTTCAAAGGAAGGTTGTGTGTTCTGTGCGTATGTCATTGTTTTTCTATATGTACCCATTTCTCCCTCATTTCTTTTATTAGTTTTAAGGTTAGGAGACAAAATACCTATGACAATATGTCTGTTTGACATATTTTGTCCCCTCAGCCCACTCAGCGCGTCAGTCCGCTTCAATGAAATCACTACATACCTACTTAGGTACCTAGTATAAAACAAAGTCGCTTCCTTTGTATGCTTAAATCTTTAAAACTACGCAACGGATTTTAAAGCGGTTTTTATAAATAGATAATAAAGTAGGTAATTGAAAAGGAAGGTTTTATATTTTTCATAACCGTTCAAAGCCGGTGCGGGCTGCTAGTTTATATTAAAATATTATCAACAAAAATAGAATAAGTACTTCAGAAGTAAGCCTAACCTTTACACTTTAAAAAAAAATGAGGGAGAAATTGGTGTATACATATAAAAAAACAACGAAATATGCATCAAAGAACCTTCTTTTTAAATGTCGGTAAAAAATTGAAAAAACCTAAAAGAACATCTGCATGAAGCTAATGTGCGCGGTCCTACGGTACTTTAACTAGGTCTTCCCGGTCCAGTCATCGTGTTTGTAGGATCCGTAATATCAATATTGGTCCGAAAGATGCGGTAGGTAGGTACGTACCTACCTACTAGGTTGCAGATCTTCTTAGCCGGATATGCATCATGAAACATGATGTAACTCCAAAATATCGTCAAACTTACCCTGTCTGTGGCTGCCTGTACAGCGTACCCACTACCCTTATCAGTCATCAGTCATGAGTCATGACTTAAATACTCATCTAGTTAATCTTCAGACTTCAATCTTCAACGTGAAATTTGAATTTAGAACACGAAGACGAACGAAAATGACTTATCATTTGTTATAATTCAACGATCAATTCATTTACAACCGGCACCGATTTTAATCAGGCCAGTTTGAGAAAAATAGAGATTTAACATCCCGGTCCTCGAAGAGGTAGGCACAGTGTAAAAGTAAACGGAGGATTATGATTATTTTAAGATGATTAAATAATAGTGCGATCTAACTTTGCACAGCGCCATCTATGTTTGATAATAGTAACTAACTTGTTTCACTGATTAGTTCTTGTTAGTCGAAGGGTTAACGTAAACGCTTAACTCCTAACAAACGCGAGCCTCAAGTTCGATTCCCGGTGGGGGAAAGCATTTATGAGATAGACATAAATGTCTGTATTTCTAGGTATCGGTGTTTGTTATTTTTTTCTTTAATCGATCAATTAGGTATGTATGAATAGGTATATTACTTTAAGATCAGACTGTTCTTTGACTGATCAGTTGCCCCGCGTGGTCGATAGTCCCACATAAACATTTTTAACACACAAATAAAAACTATCCCATATGTTAATCCAAGTTACCTCTACGCTTGTGCCAAATTTCATGAAAATCGGTTCACCAGTGTTTGCGTAAAACAGTAACAAAAAAATAAACATACAAACTTCGCATTTATAATATTAATAGGATTTATTTCATTTCATATAAATATTTTCTGAATCTTAGAAAAAGCTAGATACAATAACTTTAATGAAGTGAACCCCTGCCTACCAAAGACGACGACCTGACTGACCTGACTACCAAAGACGAAGACGCCGTTTTACAAAAATACCAAGCAGAGCCCGGGTATTTTATATTTATTTTAATACTAGCGGCCCGCCCTGGCTTCGCACGATTATGAAATATACATATAAACCTTCCTTTTTAATCACTTTATCTAGGTACTAAAAAAAAACTGCATAAAAATCCGTTGCGTACCTAGTTTTAAAGATTTAAGCATACAAAGGGACAGAGGAAGCGACTTTGTTTTTTAAGTATCTATTTACTAGGTACTTATGTAGTGATAATTGTCGATAATGTCGTTTATCTACAATCACACTGTTTCACATTCTGTATTTTAAAATAATAACATTAGACAACCGGTTTCGCTTAACAGTATCTTCAGAACTAATCAAAAGTATATACTCACCTAATCAAATACAGAAAGTAAACCAGTAACAGTTTTGGGTATATTACATTCTAAATCTATGTTTTATATATTAAAAAAAAAACGTAATGGAGTGTCAAGGATGGAAACCATTTACCATACATTTTTTTACCTTTAATGTAGAAAATTTTTGTACTTAGGTATATTTCATGGTATTCGTAGTAAGTATATAATCAAAAATAAAATATTTACAAGTACAAATTTTTATTCGTACGTGACTGACGGGTGGATTGACAGCTGACTGACAATTTTAACGTTTTTAATACCATGATGGATAAAAAAGTGATTACCGACCATAGCATCTAAGGTAAATCTAAGGTATCACCATGAACTTATAATACTGCAGGATGTTACACTTGTAACAAACACCTGGTGTCATTTCCAAAATATTGCTGACTCTCTCTAACCATTAGAGACAGTTCTACTTCGTTAATTGATTATCTCATTGAAAGAGAGGCCGGAAGAACATTAGAGAGAGACAGCAATAATAAAAAAAAGACATCGTGTCCTAAACTTTATAGGTATCACACTACATGTGACGTAATATTTTGCCAATTACTGCATAGTATAAAACAAAGTCGCCTCCTCTGTCCCTATGTCCTTTTGTATGTATATATCCAATCGGATTTTGATGCTATTTTTTTTAATAGATAAAGTGATTGAAGAGGAATATTTATATTTTGTATTTTTTATACCCGTGCGTAGCTGAGGTGCGCCGCTAATAGTTATTAGGTATAAAAGTCGTGACAAAGAAATAAATAATTAACTATTGTCATCTAAGTGACGCATGCGTGACTGTCTAATAACGGCCACCCTCAGAGATGTTAATAAACATTTAACCTAACATTAATTGTTTAGAAAACGTCGACCTATTGACTGACTACTATTAAACGTCGACTGATTAAAATAATTGACGTCTCTGACTGCGGCTGTAAGATTGTATTTATTTCAAATAAACAATTTTATTTGTATACAATTTCACATAATAAAAATAGGTATATTAAAAAAGCTTAAATTATGGTTATAAGGGTTGCATTACGAATATCCGACTACGTTGACTGACAAGAATATTGTTTATAACTCATGACTGACGACAAATTGAAAACAAAACATCCCCTATCTAGACACGCGGCAGCGTGACAAGCCAAATTCAAGCAAAGAACTGGCTAGCCAGCGCCGAATGTAATTTTACAAGAACCACCTGGTGCCACTTTTGACCCTTTTATAACTCAAAATCTATTTAACGTAAATACATAAAACTATATGCGTGTAATCATATCCATAAGGACATCAAGAATATCAAATTTCATAAAGCTAGCTCAGTTATAAAGATAGTCGGTAGTCAGTAGTTATAAAGATATGAAGGTCTAAAAGTCGTAAATTTTAGTACAGCTACTGACTGACTGACATACCTAGAGTAGCTAAACCTAACCTACTTCCAGATGACCTAGAAGGATGAAATTTGTACTCCAGCTTTCCAGCTCGGTAATTATGTGTAAACGTAGGAAAAAATCGAAAAATAAAAAAAAAGTTCAAAAATAGGGCCGAAGACACTAAGTCCCAAGGGTCCCCAATACATAAGGTCCCCATAAAAAAAAAACGTAAGAAAAAATAAAATAAATTAAAACCTGCCTAGTTTTCTTTACAAAAAGTAATGATATCCCACCAAAAACATAAATGTTAAAAAGGAGAGCCAAGTTCAATACAAAAATTATGCTTGGCTGTGAACTCCGCCGCAAAAAGAATGGGTGCCAAGTTCTATGCAAAATCCAAATACTTACTTATTTATAGGAACAAAATAACATTATGATCAAGTATGAAACTCTATTTCCTTGCTTTATTCGATAACTATAACAAATGCTGTTATTTCAAAATAAGAGATCTAATAGTAGGTTAGATTTGACTTGGCCAGTTTTTATCAGTATTTATAATATAATTATGTTGAATATTGTTATGAAATAACTGATGTAATGAAAACTGGCCACACTTCGAAAACAAATTTTCGAAGTATGTGGCGGGTGTAAAAGTCGATTTCAGTGTAAGCAAATGTAACATTTTATAGATTGGCAACGCACCGGAACGCATCAGGAAATCCGTCTGCTTGTTTGCCTTCCAATATCATAAAAAAGGTTAATTTAATTAGGTACCTATAAGTCGCATCGGCATCCGCAAAACATTGTTTTTATAAAAGAAACGTTAAGCGGTTTTTGAAATACGTAAGTACCTAATTATCTTAATATATAAATAACGTGTCACGCTCTTTGTCCGCGATTGACTCATAAACTACTTAACCGATTTCAATCAAATTTGCACATCGTGTGCAGTAGGTATCATTTTAGTTGAAAGATAGGATAGGATAGCGTATAATATCTTAATTTATAGTTGCCATCTATAGTTTTATTGCAAAATGGTTGTTTATTATAATTTGACAGTCGCAATTGTCTGATTGTTATAAACGATTCTAGCAGATGGCGGTATCTGTTGACTTGATTTAGTAAGTATTCGATAGATGGCATTGTGCTAAGAGGTTAATTTTTTAAAACATTAACATTAGTTAAGCGATTCGAAGTTCGCCAGGTCGGCCAGTATTTATATAAAACTAGCAAAATTTGCAAAATTCGTACCGCTTAATATTAATAGCTATCATTAGTATGTATGAAACTAAGTTTTATTTTTCCCACATATCCAGCAATTTTCATTTTTTTTCAATTTTCTCGAAGTGGATGCTTTAACATTGTCGTTTGTATAGGGATTTTTTTATTTGCGTAATAGGTAGGTAAGTAGCTGATAATCAAATTCTGATCGTTGAAATAATGTAGAGCTACATATCTGTAGTTGAATAGATTGATGACGATGTAAAAAGTGAAAACGGTTAGTTTGAGTGTAATCCCAGGCGTATAATAAATCAGTATGACATAGCAAAACTTTTTGGAGGCGCTTCAGTGCACAATGCTATACAAGGATTTCGGAAACCAGGTATGGCCATACAACCCCAATGCCTTTGGTGATGAAGATTATGCCCCGTCAGCTATGACAGATTGTCCTTTGGGCGCTGAAGCGACTGTCCTACCGCCTTCAGTACAAGAAGAGAATAATCAGCCAATACATTCTATTCGTCTCTTGGATGCCGAAACGTCTATTCTACCAGCTACATCACAAGAAACAAATAACTCGCCAGTACTGTCTAGTCTGTTAGGCCCTTCGACAGATGCTGACACAACTACTGAACAAAATGTAAATGATCCGCCATCATCGCCTTCTGTTCTGACAGTTTATCCCTTGGATGCTAAAATAACTGTTCCACCATCTACAACACAGGAAAAAAATTACCCGCAAGCAGTACCATCTAACACGTATTGTTCTTTGAATCCTGAAACCACTTCTATACTGTCTACTGCGCAAGAAGAAAATGATATCACAGTGTTGTGTACGATAGCTGGACATCCTATGAATGATGAAACCGTATTATTAAATGACGATATGCTACAGTTGCCATCCGATGATTTAACTATTTTAGAAGAACGAGTAATGACGCCAAGACCAGAACCTGTGGCAGACTGTATTTCACCGTTTGTGGTTAGACCAATACCAACGATGTCAGCCCCTAAAACAAATCGCAAACGTAAATGTCAAAAATCTGAAGTATTAACCTCAACTCCTGTTAAAGTAGAACAAGCTGTAAAGTTTAAGAAAATTAATGCAAAAAAAACTAAGATATCGGACGTAGGGCCCAGCACATCAAAAAAAGGAAGAGCAAAACAAATAAACAAGAAGAAAAGTAATAAAACAGACTTTTTTTGTCTGGTATGCTCAGAAAAGTATATCGATCCACCAATTGAAGATTGGATACAGTGCGCGCAGTGCTCCCGAAGAATGCACATCGTATGTAGGACGAGGCAGTTATTTTTGCGATGAATGCGAAGATTAGTTGGTTCTACTATTCCTAATCCTCTTTGCCCTTGCGCCTTATCCGCTTTGCCCAACAGGGTCGGGTAAAGCGGATAATTGACTTCTTTTTATTTTTATATAACTTTTAAATAGAAAATGATTGTATTTTCTCCTATTGATTGCGTACGTCCAAAGATACTTACATGTGCAATAAATTAGTAATAAGTAAAGTTCTTATCCAGATTAATTCTGTATTTTAAATTGAGTTTCCCTTAGCATATCCGCTTTGCCCGTACCTCTCCTATCTCTTTTCAAAATGGAGGACTTGATTTTGCGGTGGTCTCGTGTTTTAATGTGATACGAATAGTGGCTTTTGAGCTATGTTTTAGTACTTAGTAGTAGTAGTACGTACTTAATAATAGTATTAGTAGTAGTAGTAGTTCGTAGTAGTAGCAGTACGTAGCAGTAGTAGTAGAATTTTTTTGAACCATTTCGAATTCGAACCATTTCGGAATGATAAGCTATGTGTTTCAATAAAACAAATGTCAAATCGCGACGTGGTAGGTAATTAATCCAAGCTACCAAGGTTTTCACCTCCAAATTTTTTGAACCTGCATGGATTTTCATGAAATTTTGACAGCATGTAGGGAATACCTCAAAAAGCAAAATCTACCCTATCCCGATGTGTGCTTTTCCCGTGGGGGTGAGTTCCACCCTAACTAGGGGGTGAAATTTTTTTGTTGAAAATAACCACGAAAATTGATAAGAGAAACAAATTTTAAGCCAAATTTGTTCTCAGCATTTTTTTAAAACTTAAAACTATTCGAGTTGTACGCGATAGAAAATTGGCATTTTTTGTTTTGGAGTGTAAGTGAAAGTATAGGTTCATTGGAGATACACGAAAGAAAACACCGTGCAGTGGGCTCATCCGGTTTTTGGTGAAGAGACGAAGCCGGTGTGCTTTCATCGTCGAAAATTTTATGCAATTTTAATAGTACGGAAGAAAAAACAATTTAGGGTTAACATATTAATTTTCCTTTTCAATTTAATAAATATGCTGTGTTCTAAAAACTTTTTCTCCATTATACGTAATTTCTGTGGAATGTACAAGTACAACGTCGTAAATATTTTTTTCGTTTTTTTGGTCATCCATAGGAGTTCAATTTTAAATTTATAATATTTAAATGAAAACAATGTCATTTCGAAATAAATAAGCCAAAAAATTACATAAGCACGTCTGCAAGTACTTTTTTTCAAATTGTTTTGAAATAGGGGTTGATTTATAGGGGTTGATAATTATGAATATAAAATATTTAAAGAAGTACAAATAAAAAAAATATCCATTCACAATACCTTATAAAGAGGGTGCTTTTAAAAGAGTGAAATAGGTACATCAAACAGAGTTGAAAAATCATAAATATCGTGTTGAAGCAATAAGCAACTTTTAATAAACCCATATTAAAATACTACTTATTAAATGCTTCTACTTATAATTTTATTGAAATTTTGCAAAAAGGAAGGAAGGGTTTTTATAATTAACAATTTAAAGTTTGCTATATTTAATTAATAACCGGCGGCTGCCCCAGACCGGTGCGAGCGGTACCAAGGGACTGGACCGTGATGTGTGGGGCGCAAAAACTTCCGACCATCGAACGTCTATCAGTCGTGTGCACTCAAATTATATTGTCTCCCAAAAAGAAGAAGAAGAGGCAGCGTGGACGACGGGGGTTTGGTGGTGCGGGGCTAGGATAAAACCATAGCTCATAGAGAGAGTTTGTTTAAGAGGAGGAGAGGGGCGCCGCAATGAGATCTCGCACCGCCTCAAAATTAATCTAAGACCGCCCCTGTCCATAATAGATATCAATAATTTAAATGATGTAAAATTGACAGAAATATTTATTTCATAAGGACTTACTAAACCCATCTTAGTTTTTATTTTTAACTTTCTTTTTCTGACAATTTATTGATTATTCAATTAAATAAAACTTATTCGCAAAATTAAAAAAGTTCCAACTTTTCCTTGCCACATCTATTTCCATTTTATACTCGTATATTAGATATTATAATCTATAATAATAGATTATAATCGTTACGAAATGATGTTGCTGATCGTTTCAGTCATTATCCATTGTAATTAGTGGTCTTAACACGTTAACCCCATGTACCCCTTACCCAAATTAAGGTGCCACGTAGGATACCAGTGACCTGAAGGCAGACCTGTTTTTTTATATTTTTTTGAGCCGTATAAAGTAACCGGAGTGGCGCTGCAATATAATGGGTACAGCTTGGTTTTTGACTTTCTATGAAAATGATAGATCTCTTTAAACATTGAAGAATATTCATGACTTTTTGCTTCATTGACTGCTGGCATATGTCCAAATGGCTGGAGGTAGAGACACCATTTTTTGAAGGTAGATTCCTGTCACTGTGTAGACGAATACTAAAATAGATTAAAAAAAAAACACCTTCACGCCCATATCCTTCGGGGATAGTTAGGCAGAGGCACAACCAGTGCACCCACGACTTCCCGAAGACACTAAGTCCCAAGTGCAATTTAACTTATATGATTGAAGTCGGTGCCAAGCCAATTAAATACTTACGAGTACTTATTAGCTATTACATAATTATTAGTTTAAAACTTGGCACTGACTTCAAACCTATTAGTAAATAGCATATATAAATAATAAGTAGTATATAATTATTATTAAAACTTTATTATTTGTTACTTTTTAGTTTTGAAGTCGTTTTTTTAATTTAGTTATTTTTATTAGGTCTATGGTATCAAAATACAAAATAATGAAGAGACTGTTGTTAAATTATTTGCATTAGATAATGGTTATGAGTAGGTAGTACCGAACGTCTTTTAAGTGCACATAATTATTATTAAGAACCTACGAAATAAAACATCTGAATATGATTATGATAATGCAAACTTTTTTGTAATTTAATAGGTACCTACTTATCTAAGATAAGATATTAAAACACAATTTTTATCTCGTATATAAGTACGAGAAATTGTATTTGTGATAAAATCTTCTACAACGGCTATCCCACATTTTTTTAAATTTGATAAAGCGCGCGCGTTTGTGGTCTGAAAGATATTGTGCGAAGCCTTAGACCTAGCCATAACTTTAATTATAAACATACGCCTTTAAAGAAATTAATGTTTTTGAAGTTAGAATATATAACAAAAAATTCGAAGTAGTTATATTTCTTATCATATCTATATACTAATACGTGATTCCAAAACTTTGAACCCCTTTTTTACGAGAATCGCGCGGTCGCAGGAGCATAAAATTTGGCACACTTATAGTTTACGTGTAGCAGAAGTGTAGAATTTTTCAACAATAATGCTTATAAAGTAATGTACTTCAAATCAATAAATAAAATATTACCCACACTACAATGCATTTGACACACACAAACAATTATATTGATGATAACAATAAAAAATAAAAGTAGTTGGTCTTGAAAAATGAAGATTGTGTTCTTATCAACAATACATTAACATTTGTTATGGTCGAATTTCGACCAACGGGCGACCACTAGTATAAATAAATATAGCCAATTTGTTGTCGCGTAATATTTCATTTTATTTTTTTAATATAAGTTCCGTTAACCCAGCGAAGCTGGGCCGTTGCGGTAGATTTTAGTTATTTAATGCTTTTAAAATGATTTACCAAACCAACTTTGAATGTTCATAAAACATTCTCCTGTTTTATTTTATAATATATTCAAAACTAATTTCGCACTTTAATTTTGTACAACTACACTGAAAGCACTGGGCATGTCATTTTTAATACATTAAAAAATATATCAGTCATCTACACTATTATTGCAAAGACACAGCGATTGTCTATTCTATAAATAAATTTAAAAGCCTCGTTGGTCGAAGGGCTAACGTACACGCCTAACTCCACCGATCAACTGCGAGGCTCCTGTTTGATTCCCGAAGGGGGCAGGTATTTGTTTCATTCTTTATTTCCGGGTGTGGGTGTTTACTAAATTTTATATATATATATATATATATATATATTTGTAAAGAAACTAGCACCTACTTATAGATTTTTGTAAAGTTTTAATTATAAAATTTCAATTTAATTAAATGTTGAAATTATTTAAATTATTTGAAAGTCGTGTATAATGAGGTTGTAACTACATATTAATTATTTTTAAATGAAAAAGGTGTTTTCTGCTCTTTAGAGCGTTTAAATAAAGTCTTTTTTTTTGAAAAGTTTAGTTTGCTTTTATTTAATTTTTACTTTTTAGTTATCGCTGGGTAGTTTTTTTAGTCTGTTTATCTTATTCAACACATCATTTTTGCAAGCAGTTTGGCGCAACATTTATATCTGTATTAATATTATAAAGAAAAATATTTGATTTTTTGGTTTTTTTGTTTAAAATGAATAGGCTACGAAAATACTGGACCTATTAAAAAATTCTTTTACCTTTAGATTACTAAATTATCCCTGAGTGACATAAAATTTGTTTCATCAAAACTGGTGCAGTAGAAGCCAAGTTACGCCAGCAAAGCCATGTGAAACTGCTACTAAAAAAATAAAAGTATTAAGTATGCTATGTTTTTTAATCACATCAATCATATGACACTAGTTGTCGTATATCTGAATGCCTTTAGACTTACTTTCAAATTAAACGGGTTAAACATTTTCACCATGTTATTTAACAGACTCTGTTACTTGTCTGTCAAATGTCTTGTAGCACTTAAACCAAACTATATTCAAAATTCAGTTTGTCTGGCGGTGGTTCCAATCCGAGCGAGTTGCTGCGAAACTCTACCATCTAGTCACATAGCACGGTGTTAGTGATGGTAAGCCTGTCCTCGCCTTTTACGAGCTGCGTGGTAGGAAGGCAGGTGGTCTTTTTTATAGTATCGGAAGGCAAACAAGCAGGCGGATTTCGTGATGGTAAGAAATTTACGCCGCCCAGAGACACCAAATGTGGTAATGGTGCGTTGGCACCCTGAGGGCGGGGTGTTAGGCCTCGAGCAAAACTAAGTTTACCGGTTACCTTATCCCCCGAACCAGGATACGTCAAATGCAAGCGCTTAGGCGGTGGTACCAATCCGGGCGAGTCGCTGCAAAACTCTATCACCTAGTAAGACGAAGGGGTAAGGCTTTGCACGCTTTTTACAAGCTGCCTGGCAGGAAGATAGGTGGTCTATTCTGCAAAGGAGCCCGGACTAGCACGGGGTTTTGGTAAGTACACATTTCAAGACAATTCTTTGTCGACTAAGCGTATGATCATTCACTCATACATTAACTAAGTGTAATAGTCCCAAATAATGACCATTTGGCGCCATCGTGAATGAAGATGGTCGTAATTTTTACACAATTATTGAATTTAGTGTAAAATATTAGTAAAATTAGTTAATTTAGGTGGGAATTAGTTTAATTTTTTTCAGTGAAATTGCACAAATGAAATAATCTTGAAGAAATCAGTGTATCGTGAATTTCCTTGCTACCGCCAAATTTCATAGACGAGCTTGTGTAACGAAACCACAGCTTTACTCAAGACCCACACATGACTTTGTAAATATTGACTAATGACTGAAATAAGGAATGAATGCGGTAGACGTGAATTAAACATATATGTGAGGAAAAAGATTTATTACACGGATGACGTGGCTGTATGGACTCAGATCCTTTGCCTTTCCCCGACTGGATAAAATTAAAAACAACAAACAATAAATATCGTCGTGAGATGTCGTCGTCTTTTCTTTCTTTCTTTAGGTTTTGGCCTTCACGTTAGTATTTAGCCATTAGTCAAGTAGAAATTTGCATCGAATTTTATATCAATTTCAATTAAGTAATTATAATTAGTCATCAGTCATAAGTCGTCAGGAAGTCATGTCAGGCTCTTGGGTAAAGCGGTGGATCATTACACAAGCTCTGTAATGAGATTTGGCGGCAACGAGGAAATACACGATACGCTAATTTCGTAATGATTATTTCGTTAAACTTCGTCTTCAATCACTTTATCTATTAAAAAACCGCATTAAAATACCTACATTGCGTAATTTTAAAGATTTAAGCACAAAAGGGGACACAGGAACAAAGGAAGAGACTTTGTTTTATACTATGTAGTGATAGAAAGAAAACATAAGAGATTTTGTTGTCAGCTCCTGGTTATCAGAACCTTGATTATAATTATAAGTAAATTTTATTACTCATTGTAAATCACGTCGGAAATGTCATAAAAAGTTTATAAGAAAAAGTATTAAAGGAAAAGGTAATTAACGTCAGTTACAACTAAAGTGTAAATCCTAATTGTTGGCAACTGAAGTATCAAGCAATGTTACTTTTTATAACACTTTTATTAACATTAACAAGTATTAGTGGAAGTCCAGAAGTATGTCCAAAAGTAAAATCTATGGAGAATTTTGATTATGATACTGTAAGTATTGTAAGATAACTATATAATACTAACGGTCGCCCGTTGGTCGAATTCCGACCATAAAAAATGTAATATCTTGTTGATAAGAACGCCATCTTCATTTCTCAAGACCAACTACCTACTTTGTTTCCAAAATTTTTAGTGATCTTTGATCTTTTAACGTTATCATGAATATATTTGTTTGTGTGTGTCAAATGCATGTTAGTGTGGGTAATGTTTTATTTATTGATTTAATGTAACTTTTAAGCATTATTATTGAAAAATATTAACGTTCTGCACTTCCCCTACACATAAACTACAAGTAAGTATGCCAAATTTTATGCTCCTCCGTCCGCGCAATTTTCGTAAAAAAGGGTCCAACGATTTGGCATCACGTATTCTTAGTATAGATAACTACAAATCTAAATATACCTACTTACTTTTTTTATTTTTATTTTTATCGCCTCTGTGGTCTAACGGTCCAGCATCGGACTTGAATTCTTGAGGTCCCAGGTTCGATCCCTGGTTCGGGCAGAAAAAATTAGAAATTATGCATTTTCAATTTTCTAATAAAAATAACGTTGCCCGGGATTGGACATGTGTTCGGTTAGCAATAGGCTTGCCACCTGTCACATTGTGGGACTTAATGTCTTCGGCTAGTCGTGCGAGCCCTGATTACGACTTCATAGATATGGGCGTGAAGATATATTTTTTTATTTTACATAAGTGATGCGTGTAATTTACACTAAATTTATTAATATCTCTTTAATATCCACAATATAATTTTATTACTGTCATTTAGCCAGCCGGTTTCATTCGTCCGGGCTCCTTTGCAGATTACACCATCTGCCTTCCTGCCAAACAACTTGTAAAAGGCGAGCACAGGCTTTTCGTCACTAAAACCATGACATCCCACTAGGTAGTAGAGTTTCGCAGCGACTCAGCCGGGTTGGTACCACCGCCTTACCTATTTCTGCCGCCATAACGTCATGACGTGTTCCGGCTTGGTAAGGTAGCCGGTAAGCTTACTTATGCTAGAGGCCTAACATCCCGGCCTCAGGTTGGCAACCATTACCACCTTTGGTGTCTCTAGGCGGGGTGAATTTCTTACCATCAGGAAATCCGTCTGTTTTTTTGCCTTCCAATATCATAAAAAAAACATAAGCATCATCAGGGCTATAACATCTGGAGTTCTGTTCAAAATAAAATAACTTCCAGTTCAAAATAAAATAAGTCCACATCCAGTAGTAGTAGTATTTATATAAAAATGTCGACGCGTATAACTACCGCTTGTATGGTCCACGTAAATAAAGTTATTTTCTGAATCCGACATTGAACTGAATCTTCACACAGTAGAAGGTAGAGACAGAACTAGGGCACCCACGACGAGCCTAAGACACTATGTCCCACAATGTGATAGATGGCAACCCTATCGCCAATCCGGGCATACATCCAATCGCGACCTATTTTTTTATCAGAAAACTGGAAGAACCAAATTTTTTTTGAAGTGAAAACTTCTTTAGAATGATCAAAAATTCGTAAGTCAGGGCGCAGGGCGCTTGCGCGAATGTTCGTGTTGTCGTGTTTGTGTGAGATGGCGCAAGAAATGAATATTGTATTCTAACACATAAACTTCTTACTCTTCTTGATTTTTCTTTTTTACTTTCATACTGATAATTAAAGCAATTCGTGCAAAATTATTACCGAACCATTCCAAAATATCAAAAACTCACAACGTTAGTATTCATGTTTTTACTTCTGCCGGCATTCCCGGAGTGCAACTCGTCGTTTTTTTGTTGTCTCACCTGGGGATCGAACCCGGGACCTCATGTAGTTAAATCCAACACCTGGAACGCTAGACCACAGAGGTGAGTGACAATAAACTGTTATGCTAAAAGTTGTAGTAATATTAATTAAGCACAGACGATAAGAAAAAGAATTATATAAATATTATAAATGCGAAAGCTTGTAAGGATGTGTGTATGTTTGTTACTCTTTCAAGCAAAACTACTGAACGGATTTAAATGAAACTTTGCAGTAATATAAATAAAGACTTGGTGTAAGAACAACGTCAAAATGAATCCTGCCATAACCAACAACCTAGAGATCCATTAGCTCCAGCTCCAACCTCAGAGATAAAACCCATGTCGCATCAGCCGCCGGATGTTACTAAAACTATTCAAATATTAAACCAAAGATTACGTCGAATGGAGTACGATAACATGAAGATCAATAAGGAGCTAATAAACTTTAAAAGGGAATGTGCTGTACTGCGTGAAAATAAGAAGGAAACATGAGTTCTAGAGCAATCAAAAGATACAGTGGAAAAAAGGTGATAAAATATTACAAGAAGTGAGAGACGAAAAGAAAGTGGTAGAAGTTAAAAAAAACTGATTTTTACAGAAAATATAGCCAAAGGTTTTTCCCAAAATAGTAGCTAAAGATAAAATAAACCTTGCTCAGAGCACTATAAATAAAGAGAAATTAAAACAACATCGTGTTCTTTCTAAATTAACCTTTGCATTAAAAAGTTGTTTCAGAAAGAAATGAAAAAAAGAAATAACCCAAATAAAACTGCAAGTGCACAGTTTTTTTTAAGGAAGATATGATTAGTGAAATTGCCGCAAGAAGAAAAGAATACATTAAAAGAGGTGAAGTAAAAAAAACAAAAAAGTTACTTCACGGACTATTTACAAAATCTTCATGGCAAATATTGTAAGCAGTAGAGCTATATTAGACACTCTGTTGTTTGCAGATATCGGCCTTTTTGGGCAAAACATCCATCTAACCAGAGAGACAGTTGTCAGTGCACGCCAACATTGAGCTTCTAATAAAATCTTTAAATCTTTAAAATTAATCTTTAAATATTTAAAATTAATCTTTAAATCTTTAAATTTAATCTTTAAAATTATTAACGAGTGCACAGCCACTGAAGTGTTGGAGAGCCTCTGTTGCGACTCACGAAGCGATGTTTATCTGGAAAGGTCCTACCATACGTGTGACCGAAGAGTTCTGCACTATAACGAATTTAATAACGGCGAACCTATAACATACTACGAATGGATCTGGCTTGTTGACTCAAAACCTCGTTTTGGAATAGCTTACCCAACGCTACATTCACACTATTCCCTGCACTCACTCTCCTCTCTACATCCGTGGTGTACGTTCCATCCCTGGTAAAAGCGCAACCAAGATATACGATTTCATTCACTTACAACCGTTCTGGCTACGTCTATTTCAAACACCATTATTTTGGTTTTCACCACATTCAAATAAAAGCCCCTTTCTTTACAATCTCCTTCCATAACTGTAACCAGTGTTTGCAGCTCAGATGGTGTAGAATCATTTGCATAAAGCAGACAGTTCACCACTAGGTCACCCATACGCATTCCCACATTCAATGATCTTAACCTTTGAAGACTTTTGTCCAAATATAAGATAAACAAGCGTGCTGACAACACACAACCCTGTTTGACGCCAATATTAACATCAAACCAAGGCGATATGTTGCCATCCACCCGCACGCATGCTTTACAGTCTAAATACATTGACTGCACCGCACGCCGCAAGGACCCGACTGTCCCATATTCTGGCAAAATGTCGCTAAGTTCCGTACTTACAACCCTATCAAACGCTCTTTCGAGATTCACAGAACCGCAGAAAACCCTCTGACCCACAGCCAGGTGCTTCTCTTCAATATTGCGGAGCGAAAACACTCGAAAATATTATTGGCTTTTAAAATTTTTTTCTACTTTTTAACAAAAGTCACATATCTTTTGCCTCATTAACGAGAGTAGGAGACTTAAATACAACAAAACTCTGGACTTATTACTTATAAATAAAGTATCATGTACAACTAACATTACCTGTTGTTCAATTTTTCGTTTCCATATAACCGGTTTTCATTTCCATCCAATTCTTTTTATTTCCATCCTATCGTTTTTCATTTCCATCCGTTGCATCATTACTATCCATCTCTTTATATTGTAAATAGACGTTGCAGACTAAGGCAAATCAGCGATTAGAGTAAGTATAGTACACATGCCTGAATACAAAATTTTGTCCTAATATCTTATAAAAATTTTGATTCCACAAAAAATGCCAAATGGGACCGAAAAAGTAGAACCACCAACTCTTTTAGTGTGTTCGAGTTGATCAGAGGTTTCATTAGCTTTCAGTTAACATTATTTATACTTAACAGTTTGTTGCCAACAAACGATGGCATGAAGTGGAACGATATGACTTTGATGTCGAAAAAGGAGCAGACTGTGCTATGTTTGACTACTTCACAGAAAACGGCAAAGTCATCTGTCTCTTACAAGAAGTGGTAGACAAGAAGAGCACCCCTAAGTACCGCTGGGTTGTAACTCAATCTCCGGATGAGAAAGCCAAATTATATTTCACACCAGATAATTATGGTGGGTATGGTAATCAAATCTCATTCTATCAAAATATAAATAATATGATAGACATGTTAAATACATAGATATATTGACTCTGCCCGCAAAGGTTAGCAATACATAAGGTTTTTCCAAATCAGTGTTCGAAATTGTGCCTTTATATTATGCACTTTTAACTAAAATATTTAAACCAAATTCATATTTAAAAAATAATAATAACACGTTTATTAATCTTAATACGAGTATATAATATAAATCATTACGTGTCACGTTGTTTGTCCGCGATGGACTCCTAAACTACTTAACCGATTTAAATCAAATTTGCACACCGTGTGCAGTTTGATCCAACTTGAAAGATAGGATACATCTTTATTTATGATCAAAAAAATTACCATCCGAGCGAAGCCGGAACAGGCAGCTAGTACAATACTACTTTTTAAATAATGCGCTTCGGCTTCACACTTTTTACTCCTTCCTTATACTTTATAATTTTATTTTTAAAAAAAATTGGCTGTCCTAATCAAATTGAAGCGAACTTGAACTTTATACATCTATAGACATCTTTAAAATCTTTAATAGAGAATTTGGATTAACACATAGGTACAATACTTTTCTTCCCGAACATTAACCAAGCGGGCAAAGCTTCTGGCAAGAGCTAGTTATAGTAATATATTATATTTCATTTCGATTTCAGATGATATAGTTTATGTTGTGTACATTTTGGACACGGATTACAACAACTATGCGATTTTCTACGATTGCTATGTCGATAAGACAAACAAAACTAGAGGTAAGTTACCTTCTTTTATGTTATACATCACTTAAAACGTATCATCTGTTTAGAATGTCAACCTTTTGAGTCCGTTTTTTTTAAAATACTAGCAGTTTCACGCAGCTTCGCCTGCGTAACTTGGCTTCTACTATACCGATTTGGATGAAACAAAGCCTATGTCACTCGTGAATGTAGCTTTCGAATGGTGAAGGAATTTTTAAAATCGGTCCAATAATTTTTGAGCCTATTCATTACAACCAAACAAACAAACAAAGTTTTCCTCTCTATAATATTAGTATGATTTATAATTCTTTAAAAAAATACCTACTGTGCTGTTAACATGATTAAATTCAGGATTTGACAATTGTTTTGTATTGTAGCGACAAACTATAACAAGTGGGGAGTTTTGGCCACATCGAGAGAAAAGATTTTTTATAATTATTGTATTTCGTGTTTATATTGAGTGAAATTAGTTAATTTTGGTGGCATTTTGTTCAGTGAAAGTGTACAAATGAAATAATCATGAAGAAACTACATGAGCTTGAGTAATGAGGCCACCGCCTCACCCAAGACCCTGACATGACTTATTGACGACTTATAACTAATTTTAATTCAATCCCGATTTTGGTGAATTTGATGCAAAGTGATACAAATTTCTACTTGACTAATGGCAAAAGCCTAACGCGAATACCAAAATGAAAGGAAGAATTCTAGAAGTATGTTGTGATATCCAATTTTTTTATTTCTTTAGATTTTGGCACTTGCGTTGTCATTTGCTTAAAATTCATTTGCAAAATGCATTTGAAATTCGCATCAAATTACCAGAGTCTACAAAATCGGGCATAAGCTCTTCAAAATTAGTCATAAGTCTTCCAAAAATGTCAGGGTCTGAAGTAGGGGGGTGGTCTAATTATTCAAGCTCATTTGACGAGGTTTGGTGGCAACGAGGAAATACGTGATGTTAATTAAATTCAATAAGTACAAAAAACTACTACCATCTTTTCTCTCGATGGTGCCAAAAATCTGACATCTAGTCACATCACTACTCAATAGGTGTACCTAAGCCATGTTTGCTTCTGTATTATGTATTCCCAAACTATACTTACTACTCCAATAAGCATGCTTAAACTATGTTTGCTACTACAATAGGGGAGAACCGGGCAATGAGAGTCAGCGGGCAATGGTGGTCACTACCATATCTAGAAAATGAAAACCCGTCGAAACACATACAGTGGCGGAAATAGCTAATCGTATCACACCTTTTCCGTCACCGCACGGTCATTCAGATCGCTCGTCAGGTTCACGAGGGAAGATCGCGACATGTTTTTCCGCGTTTTTGATATAATTTTACGTGTGCACAAATTAAACAATAAGTAACTGTTTCGAAGCAATTTTATGATTGTCTTATTAACTACATTTTGTATAAAGTACGTAACAATCATGTCATTAATTTTTTTTTAGTAAATATTTAACCTTATTACATATATTTGATTTTTTTGACGTAAAGCCTATTATCGGTCAATGGGAGTCAGTAAGTCCCATTAAGAAATCAGCTAAGACTGTAAAAGGACGAGCAACGGTAGCAAGCAAGAAACGTCTTTCACAACGGAAATCTGTAAACAAGGCCTATTAGACTAGACTGATATTAGTCAGACTCATATATATGATGACAACGAAGACGAGTCTAGCAACATTTGTTTGATCTGCTCCGAATTTGGCCGTAACAACGAAATGTGGTACCGATGCATACCCTGCGGACTGCGGGCCCACACAGACTGCATAGGATAGGATTCTCCTGAGGGCTACATGTGCGACAGCTGCTGAATATAAGAATTGGAACCTTGACCCTCATTGTCCTACAGGCTGACTACAATTACCCGCATGTCAGGGCAATGGTGGTCAAGGCTGATATTTTTTAAAAACTTCAATTTTGTCAAAGTATGATTCCAAATGAAAAAAATAAAATTGAGACTGATAGACAATTAGTTAGAGTATGTAAGCAAATTATTTAGATAAATGTAGCACAATATTTTTTTTCGTTATTTTATCTATCGCTTAAGTGACTCCCATTTCCCCCTTTTCCCTTTATGTCCCTAAACTAAGCTTGCTACTTGAAATAGGTATCCCTAAACTATGTTTGTCACTGTATTATGTATTCCCAAACTATGTTTGCTACTGTATTTTGTATTCCCAAACTAAGCTTGCTACTTCAATATTCATCCCCCTACTATGCTTGTCACTGTATTATGTATTTCCAAACTATGTTTGCTCCTTCAGTATGTATTCCTAAAATATGCTGCTGCTATGGAACCTTTTATGGGCGAGTGCTACTAGCTTTTAGTTACTTTATTTTACATTTTTGTTTTAAGACAGTGAATAATACTTCACATCCTAAGCCAAAACACTTATAGCTACTTTTTGTTTTTTTTTTATCAGAAGCCGCTTGGATTGGTTCGAGATCAACGACCCTGAAGCCAGAAGTTTTACCAAAAATAAAAAAGTGTTTGAAAGAACATCCATACATAGATGAGACGAAAATGTTTAAGGACAATACTACAGCCGATGCTTGTAAATTAATTTGAAATATGACATCTATATTCGTTCCAAACGAAAACAATGCATAAAATAACATATAGCCACCATGCCAATTTAATACTTACTTATAACATAATATTAGTTTAAGGCTTGGCACCAACTTCAAACCTATTAGTAAATAGCACACTTAAAAAATAATTATTATATTATTAATATTAAATCTTTATATTTTTTTACTTTTGAAGTATTTTTTAATGTAACTTAGTTATTTTTATTTAATACTTTTTAGTTTATTGCCGGTATTATTTAATTTAATAATCTTATAAGTTAATTTTAAATAATGTTAAAGTAATATTTTTTTTTGCTTTAATCACAAAAATATACGTGATATTTGCCGGACCTTCCCTCTCTCCAACGTAAGATTAGGTGAGATTTGTCTCGACCCACTCCCTCCTTTGACATTTCACCTAATTTGTGGACGAACCTAATCACTAATTAAATTCCTGTGTCACAACTCATGTCGTCATAAAAACAGATTTGACATCTCTGGATGAACTCGACTTTCACTTTTTATTTGCCCAAGCTTTTTTTATTGCAAAGTACGTTAATTTTAATTTTGTTTTATGTACTTGCTGTGTAATTTGTAACATGACAATGTATGAAAAACCACGTTTTGGCTTGGTTTATGGTCAGTGACATAGTATAAGCAGTCTAGCGAAATTAAAAACAAAAAACAAACTTTGCGTCGTAAATAATGGGGGATATTGTTATCTCACTCCCTCTTTGCGGTTTCTCTTTTCCTCAAAGGCATTTATGTCCTTTGAACAGGTAGTTCTCTTACTAGTCTGTGGTTCCTTTATGGACAGTTAATTTACTCTTTAGTCTGTGGTCATTTGGTGGGAAAGTTTGAATGTCATAACAGTGTGTTTTAGTTAGAAATTTAGAAATATTCATAAAATACTAGATTGTAGAGCTTTTCGTGATTGTATGTTTTAAATAACTTTCAACACATTTGTTTTTTTTTTTTTGAAATGCCGCCAAAAAACAGGTTTATTTCGTGCGAAATATGTAAATATCGAACGTGTCGACTGAACAAAGAAAAAATAAGATTAATGGCAATATTTCCATTGAATGAATCCCGGTAAGCAATAAATTGTATTAAATTTTTATGTTATAACTGTAATATAATGCAAAACACGCCAATTAGAATGAATTTTCTTGTTTTGTTTTGTTCAAAACATTATATTTTGTATTGGGTAGTAGTGGATGTACGATTGTCGATAAACAATACACAATATTATATACTCGTTACAAGTTTTTTTTACTTATTTAAAACATACATAATAAAGTAATATTTTCCATTTTTGACACACAGCACCTACACTAAGTGTCGACTAGTGTTGTTGGCAGCGCTTCCACTTCCATTTAATAATTTTAAATTATTTTTACTTTACGTAATTAAAATTGACTAATAAACGTAATAAAGTGTATGTGTGTGTGCTTGTGTGTTTTTGTGTGAACACATGCATCAGTTCACTATAATTTATCTTTACGAGCTTTTACTTCGAGAAGACTTTTTAACCAATTCAAAATTATGCTTTTGAAATATTAAATGAAATGAAATGAATATAATTGCTCTAAATACGGTTTCACATATAGGTGTTTACATATACATTCTTAAGCCTTGTATTCAACCAAGAAATGGCATGCAAATCTATAAAATATGTGAAGTACACAAAATTTTAAACAATAATTTTTTTAACAAATAAACTCCTTCTTGATAATTACATTGTATAAATGTCATTAACTTTATAGTCCTTTCAATGAAATATCTAATAAATAGTATCAAATTAACATGTCAACTGAAATAAAATATCAATAATAAGTAAAAAAATAAAAAAAATAAAAATATTATTCAATTAGATTAGTAAGAAAAAAATCCTGGACAGTATAATAAGCTTTTCCGATTAAGAAGGTGTGCAAAGCTTTTTTAAAATGTTTTAAATTTAAATTTCGCATTTCTTTAGGTAATCTATTTTATATCCTTACACTCATTGCATAACAATTTTTTGCCATCATAGTATTACGTATAACTGGCATTTCTATTTTGTCTCAATCCCTAATATTAAAATTGGCCAAATCTCCTATTCTTGGAAAAAGTTCAGGCTGTTTTTTTACAAATACAGCTGCTTCATATATGTACATACTAGCCAGAGTTAATAATTTCAATCTTTTGAAAAAATGTTTACATGAGGTTATGGGTGTTATATTACATATCGCACGTATGCATTTCTTTTGGGCTATAAAAACTTTGCTTACATTATTTGAATTTCCCCACAATATTAGTCCGTATCTTAATTTTGAAGCTACTAGACCATGATATGAAGTTAGTGCTACTTTTTCTCCAGAAATCTGCCTCAATCTGTGTAGAGCATATACATATGAATTAATACTATTGCACAGCTTTTCAATGTGCGCTTTCCAATTACAGTTTTTGTCCAGCAATACTCCCAAAAACTTAAAAGTATCTACTTCTTGTATTGTATTATTGTTATACTTGATAATTAGATTTGTAGGAGGTGTCTTATAATATTGAAAATTAATAAATGTAGTTTTATTGAAATTTACCTTTAAATTATTAGAATTCAACCACTCAACCACTAATTTCACCGTTTCGTTACATTGTAACTGCACTTCTGACTTATTACTTGAAATAACTACTGATATATCATCAGCATACAGGTAACATTGATGGGTTGTGACGTTTGGCAAATCATTTATCCCAAGGATAAACAGAAGGGGCCCTAAAATGCTACCTTGTGGTACACCATATTTAACTTCCTTACTCGTTGATTTATAGGATATCATATTGTGTGCTTTTTTGTCTAATTTCTGTACTTCTACATATTGTTTCCTTAATGTTAAATAACTTTTTATCCAATTTAGAGCAAGTTATCGAATATCATAATATTGGCACTTATCTATCAATAAACTATGATCAATAAAATCAAAAGCCTTTGTCATGTCAAAAAATAATGCTACAGTTGACTTTAAATTACTTAAATTTTGAGTAATACACTTAATTAAATTAAATGATGTAAGTGTAGTGGATTTATTTCTTTGGAAGCCATTCTGATCTTTATTTATAATATTATATTTATCTAAATAATTAATAAGCTTATAGTAAAAAGATTTTTCAAAAACTTTGGCAATAACCGAAATAAGTGTGATTGGCCTGTAGTTATTAACTAATTTTTTATCACCACCTTTATGCAAGGGCTTAACTACTGATATTTTTAACTTGTCTGGATAAATACCTTGTTCAAAGGATAAATTTATAAGATGAGTAAGAACGTCTAAGATATATGGTGACACTGCCTTCAAAACTCCCGTTAATATGCCATCATACCCAGTGGAAGATTTTTTAATGACTGAATTATTTTATGTATTTCCTTGTTACTATGGGGAGTCAAAAATATAATTTGACACTGTTTAGTTAGTAAATAATATGTGTTACTATTACCTCTATGTCTTACGTCTTTCGCTAAATTAATATAAAAGTTATTAAAATTCTCTGCAATTTTTTTTGGGTCACATATCTCTTCGTTCTCTATGTTAATATTTGAGATCTCTTGTGGTTGAATTAATTTATGATGGTCATATTTTTTTATTATATCCCATGTTGCTTTATTTTTATTTTTTGCTTTAGACAACTTAAGCTTATTTATGCTTTTGTGGGACGTTTCTATGCATTTTTTGAGTACTCTAGAAAATAATTTATATATATTTCTTGTTTTTGTTGTTTTTTGTGCATAGTATTTAAACCTCAAAAAAAGGTTTATTTCTACAAGATTTTTTAATGCCTTTTGTCATCCAATCATTTTTTTCACATTTTTGTACAATTTTTATTTTAATCCACGGAAAACAGAGATCATACAGAAGCGTAAAAAAATTATAAAATTCATTAAATGCTTCATTAAAATCTTTACACAAATAAACGCTATTCCAGGATAACCTCATTAAATGATTACTAAATTTTGCAATGTTTTCAGGTGACAAATCCCTACGCTTAATAAACCAGAAATCATTGTATTTTTTATTATTATCTAACCTGATTTGAAGTGTTTGTCCAGTTCTTTACAGTTAAAAAAAAATCTAAACAGAATTGAACAAAAAGGCTTGTAATGACGAATTACGAATAATTGCTAATATACTTCTTTTTCATGAATAATTATTCAACTTCGTTTATTTGGTCGTAGCAATTTATCGTAAAATATGTACTAAAATTTTTTCTGATGCCGACAGTGGGTTAAGGCAGTGGGAAATAATGATTTATTATACGTTCCCATAGAAAAACCACATTCATTAAAATATGTATGTGGCGCACACTTAAAAGGAAAGACTTTAATGCGAATCAAAGTCGGCTGAAGATGTCTGCAGTACCAGCATTGAATTTGTGTACTAACCCGATTCCTGACGAGTTATTGTCAGAATTTCCATGTCACATCCATGCCACACATATAACAGCCGCTAAAAATTTTGAAAAATTGCAGACAAAGAATAAATCGGTTGCTGGACTAAGTTACATGGGTAATATTATTAATATATCTTCATGCCTATATCCTTGAAGAGGCACAGGCACAACCAAGGTACCAATGACTAGCCGAAGACAATAAGTCGCGCAATGTGACAGATGGCAAGCCTATCGCCAGCCAGGCAACATATCCAATCCCGGGCAACAACAAGTTTTAATTTTTTTGTTACTAACCTAAAATTTTCTTCAAAACAATAATTTTTGACCTTATAATTTTGCAATTTGGTTTTTTTATCTTATTTTTTTGCAGGGAGTTATGAACCAAGCTTAAAGTTATCGAATCAGGGACTAAGTGTCAAAACATTTTTATAATCACCTAGAAGAAAACAAACATGTTTTGTTACACACCGTTTTTTAGCATTAGAGAGTAAACAAACACAAAACCTTTCTGATGGTAACAAACAAATGTAGCTTTAGGTATAATTGCTTCACTGTCCTGTTGTAAAAGGCTACTCCACCTTTTAGACTTAAACACAATAGTGTTACTGACGTTATTGCGACAGGCATGGGTAAGGTTATAAATCCTCACTCAAGCAAATTAACAACAGGATAAATTAAGTTTATATTATAGTCTGTATAACAGTGTAATAAAAATGATATTTCAAGGTTCAGGCTTGGAGTACGTTAGTTCACATTTTTTTAATATTAGGACTAGTGATTTTGGTAACTTTCCGATTTTAAGCTTATGTTCAAATTTTATGAGTTTTATATGCTTAGCAAAATGACAACCTGTTATATTTAAATATCCCAGACCAACATGAGACAAATTTATATATACATTAAGGAAATTAAATTAAAAACCTTTACACTTTACAATTTATTACGCTTACAATTAATATTTTTATCAAATGTACATAATTGAACCAATAAACATATAATAGTCAATATATCTTTATTTCTTTGTTAATATAAAAATATGCACGGTAAAAAGTCTCTTATTTTCCTTTTGTCCTTTTGTATTCATATTTGTCCAACGTGGCAGTTGTTAACTATTTCTAATTTATTGATTTATTTTAATTTTATTAATTACTATCCAGTATACGTTGGATTTAAATGTGAATACTGATCAGATTTAATAGGGATAAAATAAATTTGAATTAGCTTAATTTATACATACCACCAGTACCTATGACCTAAATTTTATCGTTATCGATAAAAATGAATACATTGCCCAGCAGCTGTATTTTATCTGTGAGATTCGTACTGTCGTCAAAACTGACATTTACGTGACGTTTAGTTGGTAACATAGTGCGATGTAAACTGATTGTTTTTTTAAAGTACTAAGTCCCGTCTCTTAAAACGTAGTGATTATATTCTTATTGAGTATAAGTATGACACAGTATATAAACTAAGCCTATTTGATAAAATAAATACCTACGCTCATTGACACCATAACCATAGAGAATATAAGTAGTGTTAAAACACATTTAATGTTTTAAACATTGTATTTTTTTTACAAAATATAAAAGGAATTCTGACATAAACAATCAATTGAATTGTAATAATTAAATAACAAACAAAAAACATACATTAACATAAACAGATACATATAATTTTGAAATTTGCCACATTTGTTAAGATCGTTAATTTTTAAATAACTTGATGTTTAGATTTAAGATCACAAATTATTGTAAACTGTAGTCATATTTTGTTGCCATCTATAAACATTTAAAAATGTACCTATATCTGCTATCCAACTGGTGTTTTCGTTATTTTGTTATATTATATTAACAATTGAACATATACTTTTTGTTATCTGTGGCTAAGACGTAATACGACATATTCGGTGCAGCTGGAATAAAAATAAATTATAAAATTACAATTATATACAAAAATGACTCTCCTTTTCCTTGGTCATCCCAATTTTACTAAACCTTTGTTTAGGGTTTCATAGCCAAAGCAAAAAACGGAACTTTTTAAAAGGGAACAATTCTGTCATACATGATTTTTACGAAACTTTTACGCAGCGCAAGCTAAGAAAATTTTCCTAAGACTAATTTCATGCAAAAAATATTATATTGTCGCCTCTGTGGTCTAACGGTCTTAACTGCATGAGGTCTCGGGTTCGAATCCCGGGTCGGCCAACAAAAAGAAAATTGGATTTTTCCAATTTTCTAATAAAAAAAATGTTGGTCGGGATTGGAAACGTGCCCGGTTGGCGATAGGCTTGCCACCGACATTATGGGACTTAGTGTCTTCGGCTAGTCGTAGGTGCCCTGGTTGTGCCTCTGCCTACCTCTTCGGGGATATGGGCGTGAAGATACTTACTTACTTACTTTTTAATATTATATTCTTTATTGCCGAGGAGTTTGTTTCGCCGTTTCTTCTCCTGACTGGCTAGGCTTGGAAACGGTGGTAGTTTATGGTAGTTAGGGTTAAACCTAATTACAATTTAAAATTTTGTTCAAATGTTTAAAACATAATATGTTATAAATCTTAATAAGAAATTTGTATAATTTTAAAGATATTTCAACACCATAATGTGTTAGAATATGACGGTATTAACAAATATCTTTTGATGCAGCTTTTAACACACATTTTCTGCAAATAAATAAATTCATTTTTTCAAATAATCAAACTAGTTATAAATATAAATAATTTACTTAAATTGCCACATGGCACATTTTTATTATTTTCATACAAACACGCCTATTTTGGAGACTCTTGACACAACCCTCGGAAATAATCAGAGTGATTTGATCGTAGAATGTCAATCTTGGTCTCTTTCTTTGGCAATTTATTATCTGACTATGAGAGCAACTGGCTATGACAATATAAGCACAATAATATTAAAGAATGTCGCCAGTGTGATATCAAAGCCTCTTTGTCATATAATTAATTTATCATTTTTAGAAGGAAAATATCCTGATCGTTTAAAAAAGTCTATTGTCAAGCCATTATTTAAAATAGGGGATAGGTGTGACATGAACAATTATAGACCAATAACTTTAATTCCAGTCATTTCTAAGATTTTTGAAAAAATAATGTATGACAAATTATACAGTTATCTTCTTCAGTTTGATTTATTAAGAAATAATCAATACGGATTTAGAAAAGGTAGGTAAACAGTTTGTGCTTGTTTTGACTTAGTTAAAAAAGTAACAGAATGCCTAAATAGTAAAAAGTTTCCCTTTGCTGTATTTTTAGATATGAGTAAAGCGTTTGATTTTGTATCACATAAAATTTTGTTAACGAAACTTGAGAGATATGGTATTAGAGTTAATTCATTACAATGGTTTAAAAACTATTTAGAGAATAGAAAGCAATGTGTTGGGATTTCAAAAATAAGTGGAAACAGCAAGAAAGTATATACTTCAAGTTATCTTTTTAATGACTGTGGTGTACCACAAGGTAGTGTTTTAGGGCCATTACTTTTCATAATTTACATAAATGATTTACCTGATGCTATCAATCATGATTCAATTTTGTTTGCTGATGATACTACACTTCTCATCAAGAGCAAAAATAAAAACGGTTTATTGGAAGAAACAAGTAAAACTTTGACTAAAGTGACAGAATGGTTAAATGAAAATAATTTAAAAATAAATCTTACGAAGACAAAATTAGTTAAATTTCAAACACATTATAGAGTTACTAAAAAATTAGATGTTATTTTAAATAATACTACTATTGAGAATGTAGATTGTACTAAATTCCTAGGAATAAAAATCGATAAATTTTGTAACTGGAAATCGCATATTGATTTACTTTGCAATAAAATCGATAGGTTTGTATATGTGTTGAGAAGAATTAGAGAAGTGTCAGGATTAAAGGCATCTCTGTTAGCATATCACGGGTATGTTTTTTCCGTTTTGCAGTATGGTATTCCTATTTGGGGGAATTCTGTAAAATTAACTAGACTCTTTAGAGTTCAAAAGAAGTGTATACGCGCGATATGTAATGTCAATCAATTACATTCATGCAATCCACTTTTTAAGTCACTTAAAATATTACCTTTGCCGTGTTTATATATATTAGCTGTATGTGTATTTGTAAAAAAACATCATCATTTGTTTCATACGAATGCTGAAGTCCTAGGTTTATCTCATTTTAGAAATAGTGAGAAACTACATATGCTTAACCAAAAAATCAACATTTACAAAAATAATGTGTATTGCATGTCAATTCGTATATACAACAAAATTCCTGATAATCTTAAATCACTTACATTAAGCAGATTTCGAAAAAAGGTATTCAACTTACTTTTAGAGAAAAATTATTACAGTGTCAAAGATTTTCTTGCAGATATGAATAAATAATTCAGTATTTCTAATATGATTAATAATTGCAGAATGTCGGGTACGCAGGAGTTTGTTTCGCCGTTTCTTCTCCTGTTTGGCTAGGTTTGGAAACGGTGGTAGTTTACGGTAGACAGGGATAAATTAATTACATTCTAAAAATTGTTGTATTAATAAATAATCTTATAATAAATACAAAAAACAGTGTATTGTAGATTGTAATTAAATAATTAAAATTAGTTATTTGATTAAAACCTATTAAATATTTGCACAACACAAGTTGGTAGAATATGTTGAGACGCTTAAATAATTTTGTAACATCTTTGTATTTTTGTAACACTCATATTCCGCAAATAAATATTTTTCTTTCTTTCTTTCTTTCTGCCATTCATTACACATTACCAAACCAGCGGAACAACCTCTTTCTCATTTTAGTACCAACACTTTCTTTCTATCGCACTCTTTCTCGGATCTCACTATTACTAATGCGGTCAGTGAGCGTTATATCATACATTTATCCTACTCTTGAGGTTTTGCTAACATACTCAACTCTCGCATTGTTGGGATAAGCACAGAATTATGCAAAGGCAGCCTAGGACCTGGATTCAAAACTTCGTTTGGAAGTAACTTATCCAGTCCTCCCTTCTCACAATTCCATGCACACACTCCCCTTTTTCATCTGTAGTGTACCTAATCCATCCATCTTACTCGAATTTGAGCTAATTTAATTACACTCACCTTCCATAACTATTACCAGAGTTTGCATCTTAGGTGGTGTAAAGCTTAAAAGTATAGCATCGTCTGCATAAAGCAGGCAGTTCACTCGTCCGTATTCGCTAATTAATTAATCTTGACCTTCGAAAAAATGTTCTAATACAAAATAAATAAGTTTGTCGACAAGACACAACTATACTTGACGCCAATGTTAAAATTGGCGCCGAAACTCTGTATTATTATTTTTTTAGGGTAATTTTGCCCCTTTCTGGAGCCGGCTCAGACCTTTCGGCCATGCTGCCAAGTCTTCCGTAATAATAAATTCTTTTTCGTATTAAAATTTTAAAGTAATTTCTTCAGTTTCTGAACATATTGTCTTCCCCTTTTAAAAAGTGATTTCCTTCACTAATACAAAGGTTACTTGAGTCCTTCAATACGTCTTTAGTTTTAATTTCTTGAAGTTTACATATTTGTTAATTTGTTTTATAGTACGTCACATCCTTGAATTACAATTATTTTCACACAAATTATAAAACCAAAATTATGAACACCAAAATCATCTTCTTTCATAATGGCGCCAAAACTTCGATTTCAGTACATAAAGCATTTTTGTTATTATTATTTTTACCTCTATACTTTATACTAGTCTTATATTAGGTAATAAACCCATATCTTAATATTTCATTTCTTTTTCCCGTTTCGTCTTCAATTTTCTTTCTTGTTCAGGCCTCTGCCTCTTCTGTCGTGATAAAACACTACAATAGTTTTACACTAGTACAGTTTATTTACTAAATCACATTTACACACATCTAAGTAATATTTACACTTTAATTAATTTACAAATTATACATTTTTACATTATATTACACATTTTTAGCTTAGAGATTGGAGGGAACCCTCGAAAAGCGTGCCTTCCCCCTCCGACCGTTCCCGCCAACCTCTCACGTAGTATTGTATTCTCTTTGAACCTCTCTATTATTAGTATTTTTTTAAGTTAATTTGCCGCTTTCTGGAGCCGGCTAAGACCTTTAGGCCATGCTGCCACGTCTTCCGTATTAATTATTTCGTCATTAGTCATGTACATGTCATGTACATGTCTTCCATTAGTTATTGTTATACAGTCATTAGTCACTATTTACAAAAGCACGTCAGGGTCTTGAGTAAAGCGGTGGTCACTTTACACAATCTCACTTTGGGAGATTTGGTGGCAGCGAGGAAATTCACGATACACTAATTTCTTCATGATTGTTTCATTTGTGCACGTTCACTAATCAAAACTAAACTAATTCCCACCTAAATTAACTAATTTAAACACGAAATTTAATAATTATGAAAAAATACGACCATCTTCATTCACTATGGCGCCAAAACTCTTTACCATTTTGGCGCAACTTTCATTTAAAAAAATTAAAGATGATTTTGCTATGTTTTTTATTCGCCCAAATTATATGACACTTGTTGCCTTATAACTTTGAATGCCTTTTGAGTTACTTTTAAATTATACGGGTTATATTTTTCAAGTAAACTTTATACAAATTCGGCTTGTACAAATTTCTATGGAAGTCCTGCCTCTTATTACGTAGGTAGTTTTATACTCTTTGCTCTTTACTGGGCTTAATTATATTAATAGAACTTGACAGTTTTTGACATTATATCTTGAATCAAGCGAAAGCAATAAAAACGCAATGTTGTTTACAGAATACCAGTATCATAAAATAAATTACCTTCCTCTAAAACTTTTAAGACGTCGTATAATGTTGAATATTTTTGCATACTTAATTTGGTAGTCTTGGCTATATGATTTGTTTGTTAAAAGAATTTAATTGCTTATGTATAATTAATTATGTGGGATTCATTAAAAATAAAATTGTTTTTCTTGTAAGATTGAAAGACTAGATTTCTTGTATAAGAAACTTTACATATTATAGACACCAAAGATGGTAACATTACGTATCTGGGGCCCTACCATGAACGCCTATAGCAGTATTATTTCCATCTTACTAAATGTCCGCCTTTATTGTCAACTTTATGGTATACGTCATAAGGTTGCCTTTCTCCAATGACAATAAGTATTATTGAAATAATACTGTTATAAGAGCTTATGGTGACCCCCCTGATGCTTAGTGGACAAACAATGGATTGCACTGATTGGATGAACCGGCGGAAGTGAAAAATTTAATATAAACGTTATAAATGAACTTTTTTACGTGTTTAATTTTTTGCATTACTCTTTAAATATGTATCGTAGAAAATTGGCTTTGGTATTGCATAAATCCGTATTTATTGTATTTTTCATTCATGTTAAAGTTTTAATCGAGAATATAACCGGTAAAAAAAAATAACTTTGTGCAAAATGGGGTCGTGGGGTTGGTTTTAACAAAATGCACGGGGTAGGTTCTAACGCGTTAATATTTGCCCCGTACACGGGACAGGTTTTAACAGTTGAAAAAAATCAATCGTAGGTAGGTTTTTACTGTTTCTATACGACGAGGTTGCAATTTTGATTATTAAGTTGATATATTAAGGTTACGGCGATAGAAAAATACGTTTTCTACATTGTCTCGGGTTCGGGTGTTGTGGTATCTTTGTTGTTTCTGATTTCCATAACACAAGTGCATAAGCTACTTAATAAGGGATCGGAGCAATGTATGTGATTTTGTCCACTATTTATTTATTCATTTAATGTTGCGTGCGATATGGATGGACCTATTAAACTTCTATTGTTTTTTTTAGAATGAGGAATTATAAAAGGAAAACCACGCGTGGAAGTAAATCGGAAGAGGTCTATGAACTTGCAGCTATGGAAGTGTTAGAAAATAAAAAGAGCCTGAGGGAAGCAGCTAGAAGTTTCGAAATATGCCATGTAACACTTCATACATTTATGAAAAAGAAGAAAGAAGGGTTACCGGTTGCACTGGGATATAAAAAAAATAGACAAGTGTTTAATACACAACAAGAAATTAAGTTAGCAGAATATCTTCTACAATGTGCTGTAATATATTTTGGCTTGCTACCTAGTGAAGTCAAAAAGCTGGCGTATGAAGTTGCCGTTTATCACAAGATTTCCAACATTCCTGAAAGTTGGATAAGAAATAAGTCCGCTGGTAATGACTGGTTTACAGCAATTTTGAAGAGGAACCCAAATTTGGCATTGCGAAGCCTGGAAGCAACCAGTTTAAGTCGAGCTACATCGTTTAACCGAACAAATGTGGAACAGTTTTTTAGAAAATACAAGGAAATTCGTCAGAGGTACGATCTAACTGCAAGTAGGATTTGGAACGTTGATGAAACGGGAATCACAACAGTACAGAAACCAAAGAAGATCGTCGCACAGCGCGGTTCAAAACAAGTTGGAGTAGTCACATTCCTTGCATGTTTGTGTTTCCACGAATCCGATATATTGAGATTTTCATAAAAAATGGCCCGCCTGAAGCTATTGGCGCCGGTAACAGTTCAGGCTGGATGTCTGAGACAGAATTTTTGATATATTTGGATCATTTCATAAAACACGTGAAACCCACTAAAGATGATCCGGTACTTCTTTTTTTGGACAATCATCACTCGCATGTAAATGTGGCTGTGATTAATAAAGCGAAGGAAAATTATGTGATCCTACTTTCATTTCCTCCACACTGTTCGCACAAGCTGCAGCCATTAGATGTCGGAGTTTATGGACCCCTGAAGAATTACATTGCCAGAATACAAACTAATTGGATGATTAACAATCCTGGAAAGACGATGACCATTTATGACCTGCCTGGAATTGTAAGAGAAGCACATCCGTTGGCTTTCACCCCGAACAACATTGCTCACTCGTTTAGAAAAGCTGGTATCTGGCCATGCAATGAGTTTGTTTTTGGCGATGACGACTTTGCTCCGTCTTTCGTAACAGATCGACCAATGCCTGTATCCCAGACGAATGACAACACTAATGCAGCGCCCGTTGAGTCTATTGTCACGATTCCCCCGATTCAACAAAACGAGGAAGACATTTTAGGTAACCCATCGCCTTCGTTGCTGCAAACTGAGGAATAAGACGAATTAGCACCAGAGAATTTTAGCCTAACATTAGGTCTGGAATCGTCCTTGATACCAGAAATCGAAAGAAGCATGCCTAATCTTGATATCAGCGTGGGTGCAGTTATTGAGGAAATATCAAGGAGTCCAATTCCTGGTACATCAACTGCAAAAAATGAACCAGCAATGACCTCTCGTCCAAGAGATTCATCAACATTCTTTAGTCCCGAAGCTGTACGGCCATTGCCAAAAGCGGCCCCTCGCTCTAAGTCTAATCGAGGTCCAGTGTGCAATCTTAACCGACACTCCGGAAAAGAATGCTTTAGAAGAAGAAGCTAAGCTAAAGAATAACAAAAAGAAATCTACTACGAATGTAAAAGTCAATAAGGAAAAGCAAAGAGTTAAGAAACGTAAGGTGGAAAAAAAAAGAAAAGAAGATCAGTAAACAGCCTAAGGATAGAGTGAAAAAGAAATTATTACAAGAGAGTTAAGAAGACGACGATGATGAGGATTAGACCATTTGCTTAGGCTGTTGCTCGTCATATTCTGAAGATATATCTGGTGTGGACTGGGTCGAATGTATATCCTGTAAACAATGGTCGCATATAACATGCATAAAAGGCGATGCAGTTGCTTAGGTTTGCACAAACTGCAACTCGGATTCTGATTACGATAACGAATTTTTATCACTCAAGACTGACTAATAAGTAGGTTGAGTAAGACTGACTAGAAAGTTTCACTTTTATAACCAAAGCTGTATATTAATTTATTAGAGGAGTAATGTTTTGTTATTTTATTTGATAAAGATAGAGTTTGTATGTTTTAAGTTTATTACACATGTTTAAACGGAAGGAGCTGAATTTCATTTTATTTGGATTGTTAATGATCATTTGATGATCAAAAATTATTTTTTGTTCTTTGATTTGAGTAATGCTGATTGAGTGAGTCAGTTCAACTAATATAATTTAAGTTTTCTGTTTAGTTTATGAACGGTAAGGAACCGCATTTAATTCTATTAGTGTTTCTAATAAACATTGAATATTATTTTGTTGTTAATTTTAACCAAAATCCTATTCCCAACTACATGTTATTTCTTACCCCCGCTGTTAAAACTTTCCCCAGCGGTGTTAAAACCAACCCCAAACCGGGGGTAAGATCTAACAAGTGACTTGTTTGCCAAAACTCGTTTTTTCTCAGATATTGTAATTATTATATACATTTTGTTGAACTTTACGTAAAGCTCATTAAATTTTGCATCATGTACCAAAAAACCATGTGTCTTGCTAAAGTAGTTTAGAAAATATTACGCCTAATTCAAAATTTGTTAGAACCAGCCCCAGTCTCCCTACTTGCCTGTTATTTATAAGTAAGTAAAGTAATCGTAACATTGATTTTTTCGTTTAATTTTTAATTAACAGTGTTACTATTATAACCGTTTGCCTCTGCCATCTGACAAATTATGCCTTATTTCTTTTTGTAGCTTTCCTGACTTAATAGATAAAAGTCTATGAACGTAGGTATTGAACACAGACATTTTATGTTGCTAGTAATGACAAGATGACGCAGACCTCCTTTTTAATATAGTAATGAGAGTGGTGCCTAAATATTTTTTTTCATACAAGTACTGGTCATGTCTACAATTTCATTTATTTCTCCCGTTGCCGTATAAACATTTCTTCCATTAAATTTATACACTCTTCTGAAGGGAGATTTGAGAATAAACATTCTACATACGAAGAAACTAACCTACACCTATCCGGTAAAACTATGTCTTTGATCTTGTCGACAGATACAAACTCTTCTTTATGCTATGGGTGAGTTGAATTTCGATTTTTCTTTAATGATGATGTTTAGAGATTTTGATAAATCATACCTGGTACATTAATACAAGAAACAACTAGTCGTATTGGTGCACCATATTTGTAAATCTTTGGCAAACCGTAAAGAAGGATCAATTTCGATTACTTTTTATTGGGACCAAGGCGTTGGAAAAACATAACGCGAAGAATTGACTGCATGCCTTATAGTCGCAGAAAACTTTCTTGTGGCCGGTAAACTTACTTTTGCTCGAGGCATAACATCCCGGCCTCAGATAGGCAACGCACCATTACCAACTTTGGTGTCTTTAGGCAGCGTAAATTTCTTACCATCAAAAAATCCGTCTGTATGTTTGCTTTCCAATATAAAATAAACATTATTCTCTAAAAACTCTGTTATTATCCCTTAATTAATAAAATTATGAATAAATTGTACTTAATACAATAGAAAATTTTATATCTCATTATAACTTGCATTTAAAATATACCAAGTTTATAAGACAAAGAAATACAGTATTTGTAACAGTTGGAAGCTTAAAAGTAAAAAGAAATGTTACTTCTTATAACGCTCTCCTTAACACTAACAAGAATTAGTGGGAATCCAAATGTGTGTCCTAAAGTGAAAGGCATGGAATATTTTGATTTCAACACTGTAAGTATTTAAAAACGATAAACTGTAAATCTAGTAAATAAATTAGTATCCCTGCAGAAGTCACACAAATTGAATCTAATCCCAAAGTAAGCAAATTATGTGCTTGTGTTAGGGTGTTAGTAAACGATACTAATAGAAATACTTAAACAAATACCAGAATAAATTTAATAAACACCAGACCCAGAAATGCAGATATCTAAATGTTCATCACGCAAATACCTGCTCCCGTCGGAATCGTACTCGAGCCTCGCGTTTGGTTTAGTTAGGCATGTACGCTAAACACTCGACCAATGAGGCGGTTAAATAGTCAAAAAATCGTTAGAGGTTTTATGCCAACTTTTACAACCAGGGCCAGGTATACCGCTTGGTTGGAATGTTGTTTCACTTCAGAAGGAACCGCAGTTCTTACAAATATATTTAGTTGGTGAGGACGATGAAGAAGTACAAGTGAAACGTGTTAACTTTCGTTATGTAAAACCTGGCTTAGTCAAATAATTGCAACAAATGCTTCATACACAAAATGACCCTTTAGTACTAGAAACATTTGTGAAATAATCACTCTGCTATTCTAAAACCCCCACGAGATTTCGCAATTTAAAAACAACAAGCGTGTTGGTTGGTTGAACAACCGTGTTAGTCCGGACTCCTTTGCAGAATAGATCATCTGCCTTCCTGCCAGGCAGCTCGTAAAAGGCAAGCATAGGCTTACATCTGACTGGGTGGTAGAGTTTCGCAGCGACTCACCCGAGTGGGTACTACCGCCTTACCTATTCCTGCTTCCATGACGTCATGACGTGTTCCGTTTTGGAGGGTAAGGTAGCCGGTAAACTTACTTTTGCTCGAGGCCTAACATCCCGCCCTTAGGTCGGCAACGCACCATTACCATCTTTGGTGGGCTCTAGGCAGCGGGAAATTTCTCATCATCATGAAATCCGTCTGCTTGTTTGCTTTCATCATAAAAAAATCTCTTGGACTTACTAGAGACAGACCATTCAAACTAAAAGCTTCATGCTAAAAGTGCGACATCACGTGCCAAGACATTGGACACATCATGTAGGAATTTTCCATTGTTATATCACGAGTGATGTCTATTATGATCGTCTCTATGGTCAAGCTACTAACTCCGACCGAGCAGTAGACCGCTAGACCACATATGCGCATACTTATTTTTTTATGGGATGATACAGATTTCGTGACGGAAAGACATAGCTGTGTCCTTTAGATATGACAGACGCTATGGGCACTTTGCCGTTATCTGGCAAGTCTACCGACTAACCTACCCTAGGGTAATCCAGATCAGAACACGTGACGGCACTATGACGGCAGTTATAGGATAGACTATGGATCTCCCACGGTCAAGTTGCAAGTAAAACTGGTTGAAGAAATGTACATATTTCTTCAACCAGTGCTATTGTTGGTAATGATCCATATAGCACGCCACTTAAAAGTTTTAAAGTATAGAGTGGAATGGTCTATTAAGATTGAATAACTTATGTACCTATATAAAAATCAATGCCACTTTTCGTTGTAATTTCATAACTCAAGAACGGGCTCACCTATCCAAACCAATTGTTAATGCTTTGTTCGGACTATTTATTTACATAAACCATCTAGTTTATGTGAAGTTTGCATAAAATCGGTCGCGCAGTTCTTCATTTATCACATTTTTTGTAACAAACGAATTCAATAAAATCATTTTCATTCAAATCGAAACTTTTTTTAGATCGGTATTGTGCTGTCATATTGAAACTTTTTTATTGTTATGTTGTGTTATGTTATACATGGGGTCATATACGTAGCAAAGCACGTACCGGGCCACTAGTTATGTTTATTCTTTATAGTTTTTTACCGAAAGTCGATGGTACGAAGTTGAAAGATATGACTCTGATTTTGAAAAAGGAGCAGACTGCCCAGTATTTGAATACTTCATGGAGGAAGGCAAAGTCATCTGTCTCTTGCAAGAAGTAGTAGACAAGAAGATCGTCACTAAGTACCGCTGGATTATCACACAGTCTCCGGATGATAAATCTAAAGTTTATTGCACCCCTGAAAATAAAGGTGAGTATGGTAACATAATTTCAAAATGAGACGCAAAATTTTATATTATTAAACGATCATATATATTAATCGATATCGTTATCGATCTATCATCAAATAGATCCTCTATTTAAGTGCCATTTTGGTCAGTATTAGTAGTCGTATTGACACATTTAGGCACAATAAAATGATTCTCTTGATGTAATTTATTTAGAAACACTTGTACTTTTCACAATATATTTTATTATTTTTTATTTTTATAATTTAGCCAACCGGTTGATTTTCTTGTTTGTGAATTCGATACGTAACACTATTTTGGACACAAACACGTGTCAGAAGTACTCGCGAGTATGGGCCAGGCCACAACATTGCGTTGCGGCGTCGTATCGTAAAAATATACGACGCCCACAACGCACCGCGGAAATTTCCGATGTGCTGCGGTACGACAACGCGCTGCCGTATAGTCGGTGTCCATATATACATGCGACGGAGGAGTACTGATGTCCTTAATTTACGAACGTCCCATCCTTTGGGAAAAAGCTACACCTATAACAATTCGAAGACAACATTTTAAAAACAGATGCATGGGAGGAAGCATGTACAAGTTTATATTCAAATTTTGAGGAGTTAAATAGTGTTGAAAAATAAAAACTCAGTAAGTATAGTGATAAGATAAGTGCTAAGACCGCATGTTGTACTTTAACTTTAATTTTAAGAACTGATGTTTATTTCTTGTTGTTGGTGTACAATAAAGAATATTTGTATTGTATTGTATTGTGCAAGACCTCCAATGTCACTATTTAAACCGCCTTACCTATTCCTGCCGCCATAACGTCATGACGTGTTTCGGTTCGAAGGGTAAGGTAGCCGATTAACTTACTTTTGCTCTAGGTCTAACATCCCGGTCTCTGGTTGGCAACGCACCATTACCACCTTTGGTGTCTCTAGGTGGCGTGAATTTCTTACCATCAGGAAACCTGTTTACCTTCCAATGTTATAAAAAAAATATAAAATTTGTTTCCGATTATGTTAGCTCCTGCTCCACTTTAATTTAGTGTTTTGTGTAAAATTTGCAAACAATCGTCAATAATCATTTCTTCAAACGTTTATGCGCCATCTTGACTCAATAGAATTTCCCATCTGTATTAATAATAATAATTGTCTGTAATGGTTGCACTCCCTTTTTTAGTTTCTTTTTCTTAATACGTCTTAACGCTAGCAAAACTAGAACACGTGCAATGAGGTCCATGTCTCATTAGAAACTGAACCGTTGGTTACCGTCTTGGCATACGATGCCGTATCAGATGAAATTTTTGCGTTGCAACTTCGTTTCGCATAACTGTGCGACGTCGTTTTTGCGATGCAACGTTGCAACGCAGTGTTGTGGCCTGGCCCTATGGCCCGCATGGGGCGACCGTTGTATCGTGACGTCAGAGCAGATGAGTGGGGACGACATCGCGTCATCGAGTCATATTATCGCGACGCGTCTTTGCAGACCCCACCGATAAATGTACACAATATGCCGTCCGCGGACGCTTTCGGCTGACATAAGTATCCAGCGTTCCAGATATTTTTACGGACGTAGAATGCCTTATGGTTCAAACCGCGACTTATGGCTGATAGTTTTCACGGCTCGTGGTGCTTTAAGCCCAAGAACTCATGTAGCGGTTTTTAACCCGGAACTGCGGTTTTATTTAAAAATTTCAAAACTCACGAGATCGGTAATATTTTGTGCGGTCACACAGACGTGGTTGAAATCATCGCTTGCAAACTTGTACGATTCTACGGGCGGGCGAACGAACGAAAATTTGCGAACCGCAAACGACCGCGAACGCTCCGGGTGTAAAACGCCTCGTGAAATGTGCTCTTACTTTTTGCATATAAATCGACATTCTACAGAACACTGCAGGCGCGAGTAAAAACCGCTCCGTGAATTCTTAGGCTTATTATATAGACTAGACTAGCTATAAGTCGCGGCTGTCAGCTACATCTGTCGGACGCATCCGATAGTTTAATTCCAGCTTTATTCTGTTCATATTCTATTTTATTTTAATTTTAAATTCTTCTGATGATTTGGTACAAAATTTATATAGGTACATTTTGTAACATATACTAGACTTGTATAAGACTAGCGTCAACTCGCAGCTTTACCCGCGTCATAAATTCTCCTTACAAACTTTCGCTTTTATAATATTAGTAGTTATTACAAGGACTAGTGGTCGCCCGTTGTTCAAAATTCGACCATAATAAATTTTAATATCTTGTTGATAACAACGCCATCTTAATTTTTCAAGGCCAACTTCTTTGTTTCCAATCTTTTTAGTGCGCCATCTGTGATCTTGTATCGTTATCATCAACATATTTGTTTGTGTGTGTCAAATGCATGGTAATGTGGTTAATGTTTTATTTATTGATTTAATGTACTTTATTAGCATTATTAATGAAAAATATTAGCGTTTTGCACTTCTCCTACACATAAACTATAAGTATGCCAAATTTTTTGCTCCTAGTTTTCGTAAAAAGAGGTCCAAAGTTTTGGCATCACGTATTAATATATAGATTACGATCTACTTATAATTTCAGGGCATAAAATTGCAATAATCCAACTTCGATTTCAATAAGTAAGTCATCTACGTACACAAAAAAATAGTATTTATTCATGACATTGGAAGGCAAACGAACATACAGATTTCCTGATGGTAAGAAATTCATTCATCATTCCTAGCATTTTTATTACACAATATCAGTTACCTGCGGCAGTCCTCGTGTGGCAGTTAATATATTTACTGATTATGGCCCATTAATAAGGACTTTTATATCAACTTTCAATCCCTATTTCCAAATCCTAGAATTTCCAGAAATGCCTAAATATGTATTTACTCATTTTTAATAAGTAGCCTAAAGTTTTATGTTTCTAACTTAAAAATCTAAAGTCTTCCATACAAACTTTCAATCCCTATTTCACCCCTTAGGGGTAGAATTTTCGGAATTCCGTCCTTAAAGGGTATCTACACAATAAAACGACCCTACTTATCTAATTTCATGGCTGTAACTTTAACAGTTTTTGTTTAGCGATGATGAATCAGGACGTTATTTTATAAACATAGATTTTCCTCAATATCGTCGAGATTCCATCATCAGATTAATACTTTCGGTGATCCGCAAGAGAATGAGAGTAACCGACATAGTTCAGAAAGTTAGCAAGCTGAAGTGGCAATGGGCGGGCCACATTGCTCGCAGATCCGATAACAGCTGGGGAAGAAAGGTTCTCAAGTGGCGGCCCCACACCGGCGGACGTAGTGTTGGACGACCTCCCACCCGGTGGACTGATGATCTGGTCAAAGACGCGGGGACTCAGGAGAGTCGCTGGTTACAAGCGGCTGGTGATCGTGACTTATGGCGCTCTTTGGGGGAGGCCTATGTCCAGCAGTGGACGTCTTCCAGCTGATGATGATGTTAATGATGTTGATGATTAATACTTGGTGGCTGAGGAAGTCCACCAACCTCAGAAGTGTTCTCTCTCAAACATAAAACGATTTTTTAAAATCGTTTCACAAAAGACGGAGAAATCAATTAATGTACGATTATTATGAAAAAAATATGAGTCGAACAAACAACATTTTGAAGTTTTTCACAGTCGATTAAAAATAAAACAACTTTATCAATTTTTATAACATATTGCATTGCAATTTCAGTGGATGAAGATCTTGTTGTGTACATTTTGGACACGGATTACAAGAACTATGTGATTTTCTACGATTGCTTTGTCGACAAGAAGACTAACACTACGACGGGTAAGAAACCTTTTATAAAAAAGGTTACGAAGCTTTTCATAAATATATTCTACGAAGAGCCTGTGACGCCCGTGAGTACGGTAATTAATATTGTGACACGAGAATTTTATATATTAAACTATCTGTCTCGACAAACGTTTTTTGCCATATAAATTATTTCTAGGTAATTTTTAGGTATGAAAAATAAAAAATAGCTGATTCCGAGACCTACTGAATATGCATATGAAATTTTGTGAAAATGGGTAAAGCCGCTTCGGAGGGTTACAGTAACTAGCATTGTGACACGAGAATTTACGTATAAGATAATTTGTTTGAGCTATTCAAAAAAAAGCGCTATTAAAGCAGGAATTGATAAGGCAGTGGTATTAATCCAGGTGGTATTTAGGTGATATAGTCCTGTTACTCTTATTTTATTATTTATTGTCCCCCGTGTTGGTCCGGGCTCCTTTGCAGAATAGACCATCTGCCTTTCTTGCCAGGCAGCTCGTAAAAGGCGAGCATAGGCTTATCATCACTAACACCGTGGCATCTGACTAGGTAGTAGAGTTTCGCAGCGACTCGCCCGGACTGGTACTACTGCCTTACCTATTCCTGCCGCCATAACGTCATGACGTGTTCCGGTTTGGAGGGTAGGGTAGCCGGTAAACTTACTTTTGCTCGAGGCCTAACATCTTGACCTCAGGTTGGCAACGCACCATTACCATCTTTGATGTCTCTAAACGGCGTGAATTTCTTACCACCAGGAAATCCGTCTGCTTGTTTGCCTTCCTATAACACAAAAAAAAAATTTGTTTAATTACTAAATTACCAATAGGTGGTGATGGGGACGTCTCATACGATGCTAAAATATTGTAATGGCAACTGATGGTGGTTTTTAAAGTGCCGTTGGTTTTCTTTTCAGAAAACGCCTGGGTTGGTTCCAAGTCACCTAGCATGAAGCCAGAAATCATACCAAAGGTAGAAGAATTTTTGAAAGCTCATCCATATGTTGAAGAGACAAGAATGTTTAAGGACCACTTTACTCCTGATTCTTGTAAAGGAAATTAATTGAAAAGATAAAATTTCTTCTTCAAATGAGCATTGGATTTACCAAAAACAATACACTTGATGTTTTCAGATAAAATTTAAAACTGAAATATATGAACAAAGTGTTGAGTATACATTAAAATATACACTGTTTTGGCAATCTCTCTTCTTAATCCAACATCTATATTCACCAGGTACCCAATGAAATACTTACTACCTTCTTATTATTTCATATCATAATGTTATCCTATTGTTGAAACCAAAAATCTAATGTTAACAAATCAAACATACTGTGTTATATTTGTAAAAATACTCGTACTCGTTTAGTGGTATTGTTTTAATAAAATAAAATCAAAACGTTAAAATTCGTAATAAAACGAAGAATTATTATAAAATTCATAATAAAAAACATTAATATCGAACGTGTCATACATTTTTTCAGTCGGTTGAAAATATAAATCTGTCAACAGTAGAGTTTCACAAGGTTGTTTGTTTTGTCCCACATTGTTTGTTGCTTATGTCATTGACATAATATTACAAATTAGTAACACTTACTGCTGCTCTGAAATGGAATTAAGAGCCAGAAAAAACTTGTTTCCTCACTTGAAAATCGATAAAGAAAATGTTATTTTCACATGCTTACCTTCTAGTAAGCTTTTCATGTACATCTTATGCTTAAATAGTGGAAAAGCAAAAACAGTAGTTAACGTACATACATATCTTCATGCCAAATCTGAGAGTATCGAGTGCCAAAGCTCACGATCCTTTCAGACCTGCCTGGCTTCCTCCACATTCATTACTCTTTTCATTTCGCTGATTTCGAAATAAAAGAAAGAAAAAATGTTTTCTTTGTTTTATTATATTTATGTATTGATATAAGGATGTTACAAAATTGTTTAGGCACTCCAATACTCGCATCGTATATCCACTACATTGAATATCTACTTTGTACAGATTTTCCGTAGCGCTGTCATTTCGACCGCATTAATCTCATGCTTTTTCTGACATACCTAACTCTCGTTTTGTATGCAATGACGCTGGTATAAGCACAGAGTTATACAAAACGAGACTAGCACCTTGACACAAAACCTCGCTTTATAAAATTATTTTTAAACAAAAAAGAAAACCGCCTTCAAAAACTCTCTAGAACTAAAAAGGATGAAATAATTTGTTATAATATTATGTGTACAAACTATATCCTACCCAAAAACATTTACAAGACCACAACAAAAGATTTTGACGAAACTAACCTATGAATAAACACTTATTTTAATTACTTACCTTCCTTAATTGATACTCTTCTAATACCTAACTAATATTATACCTAATACCTACACAATTTCTTATTTTTTATGTAGCACTTGAAGTCGGTGCCTCTATTCATCCATGCCTTCAATTATTTTAGTTTCAAAATTACTCAAGAGGTGGCGCCACACGCAAAGTTAGATCGCGCTATCGTTGTGTTTTACTAAAAACTATATAAGGATAAAGCTTTATTCTCACGATTTGCGATTCCCACCCCGACCTCCGCTCCGAGCAGTCGTGCGCTAGCGCTTCGTTTCGGCGGCCTTTGTTAAGGCCGTAGTGCTAGCCCGCCTGCCGTAGCGCGTCACTCGC
>NJDD01001325.1:161113-181123 GCA_002245505.1 Calephelis nemesis
TTAAATAGTTAAAAAGTTAAACTAAAATTTGTCAATTTTTTTTGGTTTTTTGGCTCTCCTGAAAAGTCGAACTTTGTCCCTTACGCCCTTTCATATTTCCAGTATCGAAACATTAAATATTTTTAATTAATATTTGAAACAAATGTAGAAAAATAATTAGCTTTTTGGTTCTTTGATTTTGGTACTTTTATTTTTCAATTCGACAAATAAGAACCGTCCTTTAATGAGCTGTTACTTCGAAATGGATCTTCAAATTTAAAATTGGAGTATGTGTGTGTAATATTAAAATAACTCCTTTTTACTACACGGAATATTAATATTCCCAAAAGGAGGTAACCAACCCTCTTAGCAAAAGCAACGACATAGGGTCAACTTTGCAGTAAGCCTTCACAGAACCTAAATCCAACCGGCTTTGCACGATTTTGAGGTAACCTGGGAATTCACTCCACTCTATAGAAAATATAAAAACTATTATAAATGTATATTCATTTATAATAGTTAGTATGTATATTTATTTATTATAGTCAATATATTTACTGATTATAGCCCCGTTGTAAGGACTTTCATACAAGCTTTCAACCCCTACTTCAGCCCCTTAGGGGTAAAATTTCCAGAAATGCTTAAATACATTCTATACATTTTTAATAAGCAGCTCAAAATTAAAGTTTCGAATATCAGACTAATAAAATGACGGTCCTTCATACAAACTTTCATCCCCTGTTTCAATCCTTAGGTGTAAAATTTCCAAAAAAATTTAAAATATGTATGTACTCATTTTTAATAAGCAGCCCAAAATTAAGTTTCATATTTTGAACTCATGAAATGACGGTCTTGCATTCAAAGCCCTAATTTAGCCACTTAGGGGTAGAATTTACAAAATTTCATCTTTAGTGGGTGTTTACTCAATAAAACGACCCCACTTACCATATTTTATGGCTGTAACTCTAACAGTTTTTGCTCGGCGATGATGAATCAGTCAGTCAGGACATGTTATTACATTATAAGTATAGACAAGCACTCACCTGCTGCAGATTTCGTAATATTGTCATAAAAACAATTATAGAATATTGTGTAATGAGTGTTATCTGTAGCTAAGACATAGGAGGTCATATTAGGTGAATCTGTAACAAGAAAACAATGACATGAATAGCCTTTATGGACTAGTATTTCAGTGTTGCCGTTGGCTACATGTTTTCTTGGGTTCGATATCCTGGTAGAGCAACTCAAAATCCTTTTTTGTCAATTTTCTAATATAAACAACTTTGTACGGGATTACATAATTGATTTATTCGTCTTATCACATCGTTGGATTTCTGCTACATATTGCCAAAGAGTAGAACAAAAAAATAGAGAGGCGACTCGACGTTAAATTTGTTAAGTATGGAAAGTGGCACTTCTAGTAGTTGCCATACGAAACTTTAGCGTTAAAATGTCATTGGTGCTCTATTCACAGTAATGATAACGTGACCTTTGGTGACTGCAGATCGCATCGGGGAAAGAGCATTGAGTGCCTCGAGGAAATCCGCAGCGAAAATTCCGCGACGATGTGCCCCGGCACAGTGGGTGATGCTTAATACAAAATGCATTTAAGCGATCTAGACGAATTATTGGGCTGCAATGCACCCGCCCAAATGAGCGCTATCTTTAGGATGAAATTTTATATTTGAAATCAGGTTAGTTTTATGGCGCTTCAATTTAAGAGTTAAATATAAAGGTGAGTGAACAGAGTGAGTACATATAATCTAAAAAACGTACCATTTCCTTGAGCATATAAAAGAACTTTGCCTCTTTCATCAGTAGGCGACATTTTTACTGGTATTTTCTTACTCTTATTATCTTGGATTTCTTCCATGTAACCATTTCCACTGTGATTGTGGTTAAAAGTGACACAGTCTGCCCTTTCTTCTACATCGTACTTGTATCTTGCTATTTCATACCATTTGCCATTTGCATACTAAAATAAAAAAAACTCTACAAGTCTAAGTTATTGAAATGACATAATATACGAGTGAGTTTTCTTGAGCGCACATATCCTGTAATAACATCTATATATTAATTCGTGATGCCAAAACTTTGCACTCTTTTTTACGAAAATTCCGCTGACGCACGAACATAAAATTTGGCACACTTATAGTTTATGCGTAGGAGAAGTGCAACGCTTATATTTTTTAAAGAAAAATGCTGATAAATTACATTAAATCATAAATAAAACATCACCCACACTACCATGCATTTGACACACACAAACAAATATATTGATGATAACGACAAAATATCACAGATGGCTCACTTAAAAGTTTGGAAACAAAGTTGTTGGTCTTGAGAAATGAAGATGGCTTATTACATTGGGCGACCACTAGTACAAATGAAAGACAGATATGAGTGTCTCAACTTAGTCTAGTGATCACAAAAACTTCATTGTGCACCAAATACAGAGAAATTACAAATACATCAAATTATAAGACACACAAAAGCGGCCTCATCGCCAAGTCAGCGATCTCTTCCAGGCAACCATCGAGTGCTAAACAAGATTTAGCGGAATACTGTGTAATGGTGCTCTTAAAAATATAAAAATGCATCTAATACTAGATAAAATAATTTATCCTAAAAGCAGAAGCCTGAGCAGAAAATAAAAAAAACTTACAGTTTCAAACTCAAAGTTAGCCGCAGGCTTCAAAACTGGACAGGAGTAACCAACGCCAAGCAAAGCCAGAAAGCTTACGTAAAATAACATGCTTATGTCTTATCTGCTAGCCGAAATAATGACAAGTGAAATGATTATTACAATATCACGTTATTTATCTTTGTAATGCAAATATAGTGAACAAGTCATGACTTGCAGCTTTGCTTGTGTTTAAATATTTTAAGTGAAAACTTCTCAAGTGGCGTTGTGCACTTTTTGTGGTGGGTAAAAAATGTTAAAAACCCGTCAGGACACCATGAACACTTATTATTTCCGTTTTGCTAAATGTCCACTTCTAATATTTTTTAGAATTCTCTACGTATATCACACGCCATAAGGTTATCTTTCTCTAATAACAATTAGTATGATCATTAAAATAACATTGTTTTAAGATCTTATGGTAACCCCCCGTATCGAAAACTCGTAAGTTGGAGGGAGAGAAAAATCACTGTTTTTTTCATACTGCGACTTTAGTTTCTTTTTTTTATTGAATCAGGCGTTACTTTGCGGAAATCCATTACAATATATGGATAATAGGTCTTTATTTTACTAATTCCGCGTAAGCATTGTAACTGTTGTGGCAAACAATCCTCCAAACGACACAGAACGTGACAATTTATATTATTTCCCGAGCTCTTCCTTCATTCGTGTTCTGGTCGCGGAGGTGGGCGGTGGGAACGTCAGTTAGGCTTGTCACATTCTGTGTCGTTTGAAGGAATATTTGACACAACAGTTACACTGGTTACGCGGAAATAGCAAAATAAAGGCTTATTTTACATCTGACTTTAGTTTCGCTGGTCGCGCCACAGGAGATTTAGAACACAGGATAGTTTTCCAGTTGTATGGTAATAAATAGATATAATGAATTCTAAGGTGTCCCATTATTTTATTTGTTTTTCTAGAATATTCACAACACACAGACACATCTTATGATATATGTAAAGGTAAAGCAAGCTCTAATGATGTTATTATTGTTATGAAATATCATGAATTAATATATCATGAATTATTATATCATGAATGAATTAATATGAAATATCAATAACAATAGTTATTGATAACGGTTAAGCGTGAATCGAAATAGTGTAAAGGGTTCGATAGAGACTGTTGTTTTTATAGAATAAGAAGAAAAAGAAGGCGTGAAAAAAGAATTCCAGCGCGAGCGTTTAAACGTAAAAGTCTCCTTTTCTTTTCTTACTGCCTTATTTCTCTATTTCGAATGTTTTTGGCGTCCCATCTTTATATATATAAAATTCTTGTATTCGTGTGTTTGCCACTAAACTCCTTCTAGACGTTAAATTTTTCTTTTTGTTGCCCGACTCGGGATTCGAACCCTGGACCTCATGCAGTCAAGTCCAACACCTGAACCGCCAGACCACAGAGGCGATATTTATAATTCCTTAATTTTATTACTCATAACATATGTGTAAGGAGGTGTAAAAAAGCCTACAGATTTTTAAATAGTTTAATTACACGTAAGGTACGTGGTTCTCTTTAAATGGTGGTTGGTAGAGATGCATTACAAACCTGAAGTGAAGCTCGTGCAATGGCGAAATGGAGCAAACGAGATTGAAGCATATTTCCATAATTTTATTATTGAATTTTATTTTTTATTTTCATTGATTACTGAGAATGGCTGCCTCTGTGGTATAGCGGTCCGGCGGCGATTTCTTGAGTTTGCCCGGGTTTGCCAACAAAAAAAAGTTTAGGAAATGCGTATTTGCTAGTCGTGGGTGCACTGGTTGTGTCTCTGCCTATCTCCTCAGGGATATGGGCGTGAAGATGCTTATTTATTTTTAATTTCTATTTCTGCATAAAGTTAAGTTGACTTTTTCAATGTTGCTGCAGCTTCCGCAATTTAAGTCTTATTTGGTACTAACCTGAAAAGACTTCAAAGTCAAAGAGGCTGGCAGCTAAGACACCACGCTAGCTACAAATATGTAATAAAGATTCAGTATGAGAAAGTTAAGGATAAAGAAATGCAAACATAACCAAATATAAGAAGAAATGTTGGTTTACTTTTGAACACAATATTTTTGTATGATATTGGAAAGCAAAAAAGCAAACGGATTTCCTGATGGTAAGAAATTCACGCCACCTAGAGACACCAAAGGTGGTGTTGGTGTGTTGTCAACTTGAGGCTAGGAAACAAAAGTAAGTTCAACGGCTACCTTACCCTCAAAACCGGAACACGTCATGACGTTATGGCGGCAGGAATAGGTAAGGCGGTACCAATCCGGGTGAGTTGCTGCGAACGGTTGTTAGTGACGGTAAGCCCATGCTCGCCTTTTACGAGCTGCCTGGCAGGAAGGCAGATGGTCTATTCTACAAAGGAGCCCGGATCAACACGGGTACAAAATTAATACTAAAAAAAGTATCTTCACGCCCATATCCCCGAAGAGGTAGGCAGAAACAACCAGGGCACCCACGACTAGCCGAAAACACCAAGTCCCATAATGTGATAGGTGGCAAGCCTATCGCCAACCAGGCACATTTCCAATCTCGACCAACATTTTTTTTTATTAGAAAATTGGAAAAATCCAATTTTCTTCTTGTTGGCCGACCCGGGATTCGAACCCAAGACCTCATGCAGTCAAGTCCAATACCCGGACCGCTAGTACTATAATTATAATCCAGTAATACTCCTCCAGGAATACTATAATCACGAACCAGTGTATTGAAAGCTCGGAAATAATATAAAAAATATGTTGATGTTTTGATTTATTAAAAAAATTAGATTCTATTGTAGTGTAACCAGTCTTACTTATAAGAATAGATGAAATAAAAGTCTTAATGAGATCTTTAGGCATATAAAAATGCTGTAGGCAAAAATTGTAATTTATATCAAACTAGCTATTTACAAGAAACTCAGTGTTTAATGTTGTTTGTTCTAAAAATTTATTTTCCTCATTTCATTTCATGGTTTGTATCTTGTCTCTGAGAACATTCCCAATGAATCAGCTCGGGTTATCATGATCTTGTAGGAGTTCCACGGAGTGGTATCCCTTCTCCCGCACTCTTTTCCTTATTTACTAATACCATTGGTGAAAATTTGACCATGATAAATTTTATTATATTTTTGATAGGACCACCATCTTCATTTATCAAGATCAACTACTTTGTTTCCATAATTTACGAATATAATTTGTGCGCTATCTGTGATCTTTTATAGTTATCATCAATATATTTGTTTGTTGATTTAATTAAAGTTATAAACATTATTATTGAAAGTTATAAACATTAGCGTTCTGCTCTTCCCTTACACATAACAATTAACTCAAATTATTTCAATTATAATATAATAATAATCTTATGTGGACAAACATTTCCTGTGTTAAGGATTTCTTTGTTTTGATATTTCAAATAATTTTGCTTTATTTCTGATTATGTACTAGAATGTTTTTCCCTAGACTTGTCTAGTAGCAGATGCAGTTTCAGTACAAATAGCAGTAGCAGTACCAGTAGCAGTATCAGGAGCAGTGGCAGTAGCAGTAGTATTTTTGTGAAATTTGTATGGAACCCTTCTAGGAATGGTGTTTCGGAAAAATGAATATGAAATCGCGACGCGGTAATGATATAACTAGTCAGTTTTTACATTTTTGCTGCGCTTAATTTTTTAATTTATGTAGGTACTTGTTTATAAAGTTTGATTTTAGAATTTAATTTCTACAAACGAACATGTTACTTTTTAAAATAAATCACACACCTTCATATAAAAGACGACTGAAAAATTATTTAATTTGAAATAAATTACTTTTTCCTTGCTGTGTGAGTTTTATAATAACATAAAAATAAAACATAGTCGTAATTATTATTTGTAAAAAGATATGGACAGTGATAAATGGAGATTAAGAAATGGTGGGTCTATTTATTTGGTGTACTGATTTCTTTTATCCAACCTTAAAAACAGAATCTGTGATAAAACAGTGGTAGGTATCGTGTACAGTAGGTAAATAACCTAAACATAAAAATAATGTTAGTATAATAATGAGAATGACATTACATTATAAAATAATTAACATAAAAACCATAAATCTGTATAAATTACAAACCTTGTATTTAATATTCGCTCTATAATAGGCACTCTTTGGGGGAGGCCTATGTCCAGCAGTGGACATCTTCCGGCTGATGATGATGATATATAATATTCTTTCAACTGCTTTTTGTAGATAGGAAGAGAAGCTCTACAACGGACCTCAAGAGGAAATGAATTCCATAATTTGTAGGAACGAAAGACAAAGAAGTTCGACAAACAATGGGAGCGAGATTTTTGGCTTGTAGTGGGTTCCCTGATTGTGGCTCTGCCTGCCACTTTGGTGATAAGGGTGCGAAGATGCTAGGATAATATAATGGATCAATGTACTGTAAAACTAAAGATGCTTACTGAAATAAACGGGAGCAGATGACTTATATGGAATATTAAAAAGGAGAGATAAAATATAAGTATGCATGCGAAGACCCCGTTTTCCCGTCTCCGGGTTCCTTTGCAGAATCGACCATCTGCTTTCCTGCCGAGCATCTCGTAAAATGCAAGCATAGGCTTCCGAAACTAACACCGTGACATCTTACTAGGTGGTAGAGTTTTGCAGCGACTCGCCCGGATAGGAACTACCGCCTTACGTGTTCTTGCCGACATAATGTTCCGGTTCGGAGGTTTTAAAAATAAGTTTACTGGCTACCTTAGCCGGTAAACTTATTTTTGCTCGAGCCCTAATATCCTCGCCTCAGGTTGGCAACCCACCATTACCATGTTTGGTGTCTCTAGACGGCGTGAATTTCTTACCATCAGGCTGCTTGTTTTCATTCCAATGTCAAAGAAATACGCCGTAAAAATAAATTAGTATCAATGTTAAAATTTTAGACAATAACCAACATCGTAACAAATACTTATTTTTCAAAAAACTGTCTTGATAATAATCGCCTCTGTTGTCTAGCAGTCCAGGTGTTGGACTTGACTTCATGATGTCTTGGTTTCGATCCCAGGGTCGGACAACAAAACGAAAATGAAACTACATTTCTACATCCAATTTTCTATTAAAAAATCTGATAAATTAAGTTAATAATATGACACGATAATGTTGTTTTTAAAAGAATACTATAAAATTAGTTGTTCAATTATTTAAAGAAAACTATTTTCAAATTTTGGAGAATGCTACAAAAATAACTAATTACTTACATTATTATTCAACAACTAAATAAATTTAACAACTATGTGCCTTAGAGACAGTTATAAGACTGTTCAATATAAATTTAAATTTTACTGAATTAGGTGAATACTTTGCGGAAATCCATTATAACAGATGTAAAATAAGCCTTTTTTGCTAATTCCGCGTAAGCATTGTAACGGTTGTGGCAAATAGTCACCCAAATGACACGGAACGTGACAAGCCTAACTAATGTTCCCACCACCCACTACCGCGACCAGAACAGGGACAAAGGAAGAGCTCGGGTAACAATATAAATTGTCACGTCCTTCGCATGTGACAATCCTACTTAAAGTTCCCACCTCCGTGACCAGATCACGACTAGAGTCAGAACTTGGGAAACAAAACCACTTGTCGCGTCCTTCACCAACTTTGTCGAAGAACTCACCACAGAGACCACCAAATCGTACTCGACGTACGTTTTGCCTCGACACCGAGGCATCCTCAGGATTTGACAGGTTTTGTTTCCGGAGTTCGGACTATGTTATAATAAATTTCCGTGCATTGATGATGATGATGTTATTTTCTTTTAGTGCGTCAGTATTATGGACGACCGCCTCGTTGGTCGAGTGGGTAGCGTAGACGCCTAACTACATCGACCAACCTTGAGGCTCGGGTTCGATTCCCGACGGGGGCAAGCATTTGTGTGATGAACATTTAGATGTCTGCATTTCCGTGTCTGGGTGTTTATCAAATTTATTCTGCTCTGTATATAAGTATTTATATGTATTAGTGTCGTTGACTAACATCCATAACACTAGCATATAAATTGCTTACTTTGGGGTTAGATTCAATTTGTGTAAAAAAAAAATATGCATAAAATTTTTAATGGCCTTATATATTTTTTCTGGAATACTTATTATCGTTATGTTATCATAAAAAGGTTTTGTTTTATTTACTCATTATTTAAACCCCTAAAATAATATTAAAAAAAATGCAAAACAAGGGAAGGAAATTCAAACTTGGAACCTGGAAGTTCATTGGTCGAACAAAATGTGACGTCATTTGACACAACAGTTTTACAAGTTTTTGTGAAAAAAAAATTTGAACCTGTACTCTTGTGCTGGTTGTAGTGAAGTTTAGTTAAGATTTCTAGTTAATCTAGGACAATGACTGAAGATGGTTTTGTCAAAGCAATATTCTATAATATCTACCGAAAACAGGTGCATTTTGATGAGAGCATTTTATTTTGCATCAAATTCCGACTTTACGAGTACAAAGATCATTGACCAGTGTCAATCTTTTAACTACACCCATTCTTTTTTTTGGCAATGGCATCCACCGTTTTTGACACAAAAACATATTTGAGACAAAACTCTTTTCTTCAACATTTTTCTTCTTGCTCGTTCATTAAATTATATTCAATATAATTTTCTGTTTTTTTGTAGTTAACATTTGTACTTATCCTCTATGATGCTGATAATGATGGTACAAAAAGTGTAACCGGTTGGCTAGCAAGTAACAGAAAGTGTTAAATGAAGTAGATGGTGGATATAGTGGACAGGCTTACCGTCACTAACACCGTGACACCTGACTAGGTGGTAGAGTTTCGCAGCGACTCACCTGGATTGTTACCAACGCCTTACCTATTCCTGCCGCCAAAACGTCATGACGTGTTCCGGTTTGGAGGGTAAGGTAGACGCTAATATTACTTTGGCTCTAGACTTAACATCCCGGCCTCAGGTTGGCAACGCACAATTACCAACTTTGGTGTCTCTAGACGGCGTGAATTTTGTACCACCCACAAACAATTTATCTAGCTTTGGGTTAGAGGTATTTAAATGTTATACTCTTCATTCATCTTTCCTTTTTTTCATCCCCATCCTCTTTAATATTCGTCTTATCGTCGTCTTGCCATATTACATTGCATATAATCTCTTATAAAGACAATAAAATAGAATCTTGATAGATAATTAGGCAATAAATTTGATAAAGCTTTTTATATTTAAAAAAACGTCAAGTACGAGTTGGATTCGACACAAATGATTGTATTTTGACAGCGTTGGCTCAGCAGTTTAATTTTTTGACAGCTCCAAGAGACTGTATAAATGAGCTCACATTTCCAAAAAAATGATCTTAACACATGGACGGATCACAAAAAAATCCTATAAAGGTTATGTTTTTTTGTTTTCGAGGTACAAAACCCTAAAAAATACATGCTAACACTAGGGTGTTAGAAATAACTTTATGAGATCCCGTGTTCGATCCGCGGTGAACCAAAATAAAATGTGTTTTAAAAATAAAATAAAAGCAACGTCGCTCGGCATTGAACATGTGCTCGGTTTGCCAATTTTTTGCCATTACATTGTAGGACTTCCAGTGTCTTCGGCGAGTGGGTGTCTTGGTGGTTCGTATGCCTACCTTTTGGGGTCGTAAAGCTTCTTTTGAAAAAAGCTTTGGTTTTCTTAGTATTTGTAAGGAATAAAGCGGTGGACCCTTCCAGGTAGTACTATCCGTGGACTACTCCATGTTCGGGTATGAGTTGCAGCACGGTACTTTCCTATCATTGATCTTTTTGGTAATGACTCATCTAAGTAACTTTTGCTTTTTAATTTTTTAACTTTTTATGATATTGGAAGGCAAACACGCACATGGATTTCCTGATGGTAAGAAATTCACGCCGCCTAAAGACACACAAAGGTGGTAAAGGTGCGTTGCCAATCTGTGACCGGGATGTTAGGCATCGAACAAAGTTAAGTTTACCGGCTACCTTATCCTTCGAACCGGAATAATTATGACGGCAGGAATAGGTAAGGTGGTGGTACCAATCCGGGCGAGTTTTTTTTTTTATAACATTGGAAGGCAAGCAAGCAGACGGATTTCCTGATACTAAGAAATTCTCGCACTTAGAGACACCAAAGGTGGTAATGGTGCGTTGCCAACCGGAGGTGGAGATGTTAGGCCTCGAGCAAAAGTAAGTTAACCGGCTACCTTACCCTCCGAACCGGAACACGTCATGACGTTATGGCGGTAGGAATAGGTAAGGCGATGGTACCAATCCGGGTGAGTCGCTGCTAAACTCTACCACCTAGTCGGATGTCACGGTGTTAGTGACGGCAAGTCTATGCCCGCCTTTTACGAGCTGCCTGGCAGGAAGACAGATGGTCTGCTCTGCAAAGGAGCCCGGACCAACACGTGATTCTTAGCTTACTCGCTAGTAACACGGTAATATTTAACAGTACAGTAAGTTTAACGGTACAGTAGTCTGACTCGGCTCCGTTTTTAAACGGGTAATGAATGTACAGGAAGCCAGGCAGGTTTGCCAGGATCGTAAAGTTGGGCACTCGATACTCTCTGTTTACTACCCAAGGGACTTACCGTGAAGATATGTTTGTACTATAATTTAATATATGCGAAAAGTCAAAATAATAATATACTTTATAGATTATGTCGACAGGTCCTGATTATCAGAACCTTGATTATAATAATGAGTAAATTTTATTACTCATTATAATATATTGCGTCTGAAATGTTACAAAAAGTCACAATATAAATTATTAAATGAAAAGCTATTTAACCTCAGTTGAAACCAAAGTGTCCTAATAGTTGGAAACTCTATAGTATCAAAAAATGTTATTTTTCGTAATATTTTTATTAACACTTACAAGTATTACTGTAAATTCAAAAGAATGTCCAAAAGTAAAATCCATGGAGAATTTTGATTATGATACTGTGAGTATTGTGAAATTATAAACTATAGTCTGTTTTTTATTTATCAAGTTCATTTCAACCAATCAAAATACACCTTTACAATTTGACAGTGACCACAAAGTGATCTGATTGGTTGAAACGAACTTTATGTTGATTACGTGGACCAATGCAATCGGTAATGCGTATAATTTATAAATATCATTACTTGTACTCTTCAAAATATAATTTTATTATTATCTTTTAGCCAACCGTTTCATTACTTAAGCATCGTCAGGGCTATACCATCTGAAGTTTTGTTGAAAGTAATACCACTTAACATAATTTGAGTTGCTATAGCTCTGATGATGTTTATCTATACTTATAAAATAACATGTCCTGACTGACTGATTCATCATCGCCGAACAAAAACTGTTAGAGTCATGAAATTAGGTGAGTAGGGTCGTTTTATTGAGTACGTAGCACCCGTTAAGGGTGGCATTTTTGAAATGCTATCCCTTAGGGGATAAAATACCCTATTTCAAAGTTTGAAAGTTTCTAAGGAAGACCGTCATTTTTAAGCTAGAAGCATGAAACTTTATTTTTGGGCTACTTATCAAAAATTAGTAGATACGTATTTAAGTATTTCTGGAAATTCTACCCCTAAGGTGGTGAAATAGGGATTGAAAGTTTGTATGAAAGCCCTTATTAATGGGCTTTAATCAGTAAATATATTAACTGCCATGCGAGCAAAGCCGCAGATAACAGCCATTAAATACATATGCCGGATAGTCTCGGTGTATGTCAACTTGTATAAAGTTTTATTTTGTTACCGACAGTGAAACCAGCAGGCCAAAGTTCAAGTAATATTAATAAATTTTGCCTGTAATGGAATAACATCGAATGCCGAAAATAAAAAGTATAAAAACGTTTTTTTTTCTAATTAATATATTATATCTCTCAGGTCTAGCAGTTCAGTTGTTGGACTTGACTGCATGAGGTCCCGGGTTCAAATCCCGGGTCGGGCAACAAACAAAAATGGGTGTTCTCACTTGTCTAATTAAATAAATGTTGCTCGGGATTGGAAATGTGCCCGTTTGGCGATAGGCTTGCCACCTTTCACATTGTGGGACTTAGTCTTAGTAGTCTTCGACTACTCGTGGGTGCCCTGGTTGTGCCTCTGCCTACATCTTCGACGATATTGACGTGAAGATGCTTATTCTGTAACTAATCATACTAATATTATAAAGAGGAAAACTTTGTTTGTTTGTAATGAATAGGCTCAAAAACTACTGGACCGATTTTAAAAATTCTTTCACCATTCGAAAGCTACATTATCCACGAGTGACATAGGCTTTGTTTCATCCAAATCGGTATAGTAGAAGCCAAGTTACGCAGGCGAAGCTGCGTGAAACTGCTAGTATATTATATCTATGTGGACTAGCGGATTAGGTGTTGGACTGGACTTTGTGAGGTCCGGTTGCTATTTACATGGCGGGTAACAAAAAGAAAATGTTGTTTTTCCAATTTTGCAATAAAAAAATGTTGCTCGGAATTGGGTATGTGCCCAAATAGTGATAGGTTTGCCGCCTGGCACATTGTGGGACCTAAGTCCTAGCCGAAGACACTAATGTCTTCGGCTAGTCTGGAGTGCCCTGATTGCGCTTCTGCCCATCTCTTCGGTGACATGGGCGTGAAGGTGCTTGTTGAATTTTCCATATCCAAGTAGGTTATAAAGTCGCTGGATACAAGCGGCTGGTGACCGAGACTTGTGGTGCTCTTTGGGGGAGGCCTATGTCCAGCTGTGGACGTCCTCCGGCTGATGATGATGATGATGAAATAGGTTATGAAAACCACCAGACCAGATCGGGACTTCTATGGTCAATCCATAGTAAACTAATATTTAAAAGAATCTAATTTTGTTGACACTAGTCTGTAAGAAAGTTCAATAGCTAATATTGTTTTTAATTTATTACCTTGTTGGTCGAGTGGCTAGCGAACATGCTTGACTAGACCGACAATCTGCAAGGCTCGGGATCGATTCTTGACGGAGGCAGGCATTTGTGTGATGAACATTTAGATGTTTTCATATCCGGGTCTGGGTATTTATTAAATTTGTTATAGTATCTATTTAAGTATTATATGTTATTTATTATTATTAGTATCGCTGACTGACACCCATAACACAAGCATATAATTTGCTTACTTTGGGGTTAGATTCAATTTGTGTGATTTGTCCAGGGATATTTATTATTTATTAATTTATTTATTTATTTGACAGTTTCTTGCCATCAGCCGGTGGCATGAAATAGAACGATATGACTTTGATGTCGAAAAAGGAGCAGACTGTGCTATGTTCGACTATTTCACGGAAGACGGTAAAGTCATTTGTCTCTTGCAAGAAGTGGTAGACAAGAAGAGCACCCCTAAGTACCGCTGGGTTGTCACACAGTCTCCAGATGAAAAAGCTAAATTATATTTTACACCAGATAATTATGGTGGGTATGCTAATCAAATCTTAATCTATCAAAATGTACTGTATGTAATAGTTATATAGTACATAAAATGACATACTTCATTCCGATGTTCCAATATTGCATGAATCGATTTACTTATTATTTTTAAGCTACTGCATAGTTTCTATCGCGGGTCTAGAGAGTGGAGTCAGAATCCAGAAATTCCGTAACGAAAATAACCTAACACCTCCCACTCCGACCGGCACAGCGGTGATACTTTATAGTTTTGCCATCTATCGATGAATAGCAGAACTTTTAATGATTTTTTGTCCACGTTTGTCTGTTTAATTCTGCAACTCGCCTCTAGGTGGCATTGGTTGTATCGGCGTTATTACGCAAGCATAATCCCCCTCTTCGCCCCGCAATCAGGTGACTCATGTCTACTTATGCAATAGCTTTACCGCGGCAGTCTCCGAGTGCCAAACGTCTTTTTTTGTTATGTTGATTATTGTCAGAAGGTTCTTATGAAAAAACCCGGGAAATTTAACGACAAAATAGAAAACACAACGCTTTATTTTATATAAACTATTAGTATCTATTAATATCAAGCGGTACCAAGTGCTGGGTCAGCTAGTTATAATAAACATTGCACTAGCTGTTACGACGTTGCCCACCTGGTTAATGTTCCAAAAACATTTTTTGGGATAACAAACATCCTCTATGTATATCCAAGTTATCTATTATGTGTGTACTAAATTTCATTAAAATCGGTTCAGCAGTTCAGTGTAGGAGTAACAAAAAAACAAACAAGCATACAAATTTTCGAATTTATTATATTAGTATGATTGCAGTTTCAGGTGATGCAGTTTATGTGGTGTACATTTTGGACACGGATTACAACAACTATGCGATTTTCTACGATTGCTATGTAGATAAGACTAACACAACTAGGGGTAAGATACCTTCTTTTACCCTCTTCTATTTTATGCGTCACTTGTTACTTATCATCTGGTTAGAATTTAAACCTGTTAAGTCCGTTTTGTTATAAAATATTTATAACTACTTAGCTGTTGCCCGCGTGGTTAATGGTCTCACAGGAAGATTATATCGGGATATAAACTAATGTGTTAATCCAAGGTACCCTCTATGTGTGTGCCAAATTTCATAAAAATCATTTTCATAAAAAAAAAACAAGCCAAGAATTAACAAAACTTTCGTATTTATAATGTTAGTATGATTCTTTTTTACTTATTTGCTGTTAACAGCCTTGAATTCCGGCGATAACAATGTTATTGTTTTATGTTGTAGTAACAAACTATATAAGTTTGTTGTGATACGAGTATCCAGTTCTTTTTATGATATTGGAAGGCAAACAAGCAGACGGATTTCCTGATGGTAAAAAATTCACGCTGCCTAGAGACACCAAAGGTGGTAATGGTGCGTTGCCAACCTGATGCCGGGATGTTAGGCCTCGAGCAAAAGTAAGTTTACCGGCTACCTTACCCTCAGAACCGGAACACGTCATGATGTTATGGTGGCAGGAATAGGTAAGGCGGTGGTACCAATCCGGTCGCTGCGAAACTCTACCACTTGTTCAGATGTCACTAACAAGTGACGGTAGTCCTATGCTCGCCTTTTACGAGCTGCCTGGCAGGAAGGTAGATAGTCTATTCTGCAAAGAAGCCCGGACCTACACAGGGATTACATTTTGCAATGGTGTTGACCATTAGTTGAGTTGGAATTTGCTTTAAGTTACCCGAGTCAACAAAATCGGGTTTAAATTCTTTAAAATTAGTATTTTTTTTTAAAAGTCAGGTCAGGGTAATAATTGAGTAAAGCGGTGGCCTCATTACTTAAGCTCATTTAACGAGGTCTGGTGCCAGCAAGGACAAAAACGTTTTACGTTTTTTTATTGTTTTGTTTTCACTTAGGTTTACGATTACTTCATTTAGATGTCTGGATTTCCGGGTCTGGATGTTTATTCAATATTTTCTGGTATCTTTTTAAGTATTTCTATGTATTAGTACCATTGACTAACACCCATAAAACAAGCATATAATTTGCTTAGGGTTAGATTCAATTTGTGTAACTTGTCCATTATTTGTTTATTTGTGCATTGAAATTTGAAAAATTAAAACATCAAAATCCAAAAATTTCACTCAATTTATACATGAAACTCAATAATGATGAAAAAACTACTATAATTTTTTCTCTTAATGGTGCCAAAATGTTGACATTCAGTTAGATATTACTACTCAATAGGTATTCCTAAACTACGCTTGCTACTGTATCATGCATCTCTAAACTATGCTTGCTACTACAATACATATCCCTAAACTATGCTTGCTACTACAATACATATCCCTAAACTATGCTTGCTATTACAATATGTATCCCTAAACTATACTGCTGCATTGAAACCTTCCAATGGCAAGTGCTATTCGCATTTAGTTACTTTATTTTACACTAGCTGCGCCCCGCGGTTTCACCCGCGTAAGTCCCAATCCCGCGGGAACTCCGAGAAAAAAGTAGCCTATATGTTATTCTGGGTCTTCAGCTACCTACATACCAAATTTCATCGTAATCGGCTTTGTAGTTTTTGCGTGAAAGAGTAACAAACATCCATACATCCATACATCCATACATCCATACATACAAACTTTCGCATTTATAATATTAATAGGATGTTTTATTTTAAGACAACAAATAGCCAGACAGCTTTACCAATAGTAAGATGTAAAGTACCGTGAACTGTCGCTTATATACACCATACATGTTGTTGATGCTTCACTTATATTTTATGTTTTTGGTCTTAGGCCATATGGGCAAGTGAAATACTCTACGTTCTAACAATAAATACGACGACTGATTCTATGACAGCAGAAATAGGCAAGGGGGTCTTACTTTGGTACTATAAATTGTGATTGATTACACTGGTTAAGTGATATAGTAACTTAAATGACTAGATTACCAATAGCGAGTGATGAGGTTTTCACTCACCCAAGCCAAAAAATTACACCAACATTTGGAAATATAAATTCAACTTTTTTTTTATAGAAGCCGCTTGGATTGGTTCGAGATCGACGACCCTGAAGCCAGAAGTCTTACCAAAAATAAAACAGGGTTTGAAAGATCATCCATATATAGATGAGACGAAAATGTTTAAAGACAACACTACAGGCGATGCTTGTAAACTAATTTAAAAAATGACATCAATATTCGTTCCAAATGCAAAGAAAAACAACGGCCATTGACCTTAGAATGTACAAAAAAGGGCTGATCGACATTTCTTGAATCGCTTTTTAAAATGAAAAGTATTATTGACTTTCAGTAATTTTGCGAACTCTTACAAATATCCTCCTATATGTCATCTGATGAACATAAATGAAATAATTTAATTAATCACGAAACTTCGATGATTGTCACACTTGCAAATAAAAAATCACCCTCCCACTCTGTATCACAACTCATGTCGTCGTTACAATAGGTTTGACATCTCTGGATGAACGCCACACTCACCTTTTATTTATGCACGCTTTTTTAATGCAAGTCGCTTTTATTTTATTTCATTTTGCGTAAATTGTAATATTATAGAAACATTTGTTTTAAAACTACGCTTGATTGAGCAACAAAGTACTTTGAATTTTAGGTCAATGGAGTTTTTTTGCTGCGCGTTTGGAAACTGTATCTTTTTTTTCTTGAATTCAGTTTGTATTGCACACTTGTGGAACTGTACACATATGGGAATTAAAACTTTTTTATAAATATTTTGAAACGTAAACACATTTTCAATATTTGAATACCTGTTTTAGAAAGACCTTATATTATTATAATGGCTGTCTACATGCTATTAACAAGGTAATTAAATGCTACTCATACAATCTAGTTTCTTTAGATGACCCTATCCTAATTTAGTGCTGTCGACTTTCATCGATGTATTTATGAATTACAGTTTTCAAATCTGGATCAATTCTGGAAGTCCTTGATAATATCCAGACAATTTATGGAAACGGTAAAATAACATGTTTTAGTACATCTAGTATTTAATACAAATTTACTTATAAATTGTTGCCCGCGACTTCGTGCGAACTTTGAAGTGACTTTTCGTGGAAAGTGATAAGAAAGAGAGATTTTCCTAAAGTAAAAGTTAAATGTTGACTAGATTGTAGCTTCTTACAGTCCGGTTAAAATTTAGAATAACTGCACAATATTTGCGAAAAATCTGTTTTGCAGTTTTTTTGGAAGAAGAGAAGAAAACTGACAGATATTTTTAGAACACTCTTTTTGGGCTCTCTATAAAGTAAAAATTATCTTTACGCCCGTATCCCCGAATTGGTAACGGCAGGTACAACCGGGGCACTCATGACTAGTCGAAGAGACTAAATTCCACAAAGTCACTTAGCAGATAGCAAATTTGCTTTTTTTAAACCGGGCCCGACCAAGGAATCGAAACAAGGACCTCATGTTGTCAACTCCCACACTGAAACAGATAGTAATTAAAATCGTCAATCTTTGAACCGCCTCGTTGGTCGAGTGGTTAGCGTACACGCCTAACTACATCGACCAACCGTGAGGCTCAAGTTTGATTCGCGACGGGGGCAGGCATTTGTGCGATGAACATTTAGATGTCTGCATTTCCGGGTCTGGGTGTTAATTAAATTTATTCTAGTATCTACGTACTTAAATAAGTATTTCTATGTATAAGTATCGTTGACTAACACCCATAACACAAGCATATAATTTGGTTACTTTAGGCTTAGGTTCAATTTGTACAACTTGTCCTAAGATATTTATATTATTTACTAGCTACTATACCCGGCTTTGCCCGGGAGTTAATATGAGATTACGCGGTAGCTGAAATAAAAAAATAAACTATCACGTAATAGTAAAAAAAAATATCGAAAACATTCGCTCATTTTTTACACTATTAATTGCTTATAAACAGCATTTTTCATTTTATTGTCTGGAGTATATATATAAATACATAGATTTTTTGGATTTCCTACTCTTGAGCAAGCTGCATATAGCTGACCGTGAGAGAAGCAGGGTTCTTTGAGGTTAATGCCACAATACTTTAAAGTTTATTTGTTGATTGTAAAACTAAAAGCTAATTTAATTGGAAATTGCAATCTTTTAAATTGAAATGGCAATTCAGAAGAGATCAGTGGTATTCTAGGTATAAATACCTACTGTTTGTCCTTTGTTCTTTCCAGAAATAAGCTCAGCTTCAATAATATTTATTCGATAGCTGTTTTACGATCATCCTCGTTCCATTACATAGTTTTGGAGAGCTGAGATTTCTCAGTAGTATGATTGGAGATCCAATTTTCAGACGAAGGCAGTGTAATGGCATTCCTGGTACTTGTAAAGAGTTCAGAAATTCTGTGGGGAAGTTGACACTTTCCTCACATGATACCATCGTGTCCATCGATTTATATATTCTCTTTTCACCAGGTATTTTCTTTTGAATATTAAAATTGATATCGTCAACAACATTATTTTTAGTGGCCAAAATTGCTCTTTGAAATAACCACTCTACGTTGGTATAGTTCTAAACAACAAATATTTTCAGAATTAATAATTAATAATTTGAATAACTAAACTTGTCTCGCTTTAACTCCAAAATAAAAGCTACCTAATGCTGTATAAATACACAAAATTTAATAACTTTACTATAGAAACAAATGTAATTTAAGACTTTGTTGAAATTGGAATTTCAAATTTCGCGCCATTGCTACACATGCTGTAATTACTCGCAGCGCCTTTCGAAACGCAACTCAAATAATCGTTGTTCTGAATGGAGTTCAACTACTCGACAACAGATGGCGCCACTACTTCACTTAATTTTCAAGTTGAGGAATTGGAAAAGTAAAAATACGCCTTTTAATTTAAAACGGGAACTTTCTTGTTCGAGAGGGGATAAAGGGCTATTGCACTATATAAGTCCCTTTATCGTATCGGGAATCCTTTTTAAGTTTTTTTGGCACACAGAATCAGAATCAGAATCAGAATATTCTTTATTCACATGAACCATACAAGT
>NJDD01001327.1:0-22287 GCA_002245505.1 Calephelis nemesis
ACAGACAAACGACAAACAAACTGGTAGATAAATGATAACGTAAAATAGAGTCCGGACTCGTGGTTCCCCAAGAGTTCATTTGGTTCTAAATAAAAAAAAATTGTGTGCGTGTACTAGCGTACACTCGTAAGAAGTGAATTGTAATTTTGATAATCACTAGTTTTTTTTATAAACAAATTACAGTCATATTTTATTGTCACAAAAATTAAATCTGAAGTCCTCATAAAGGGCCTATATAGAGGTTATACCATGACATCTATACATAGTATAAAGCAAAGTCGCTTTCCGCGTCTGTCTGTATGTATGTATGCTTATATCTTTAAAACTACGCAATGGATTTTGATGCGGTTTTTTTAAATAGGTAGAATAATTCAATAGGAAGATTTATGTGTATAATAACATGCTTCATATATTAGAGAACCACTGATAATTTCAAGATTTCCAATGCAAAGTCGTAAATAAACACATTTTTTTGCGCTTTCATTGCAAACGCTGGCTGAACTCTACGAGATAGATCAAAATAATGTACTAAGTATTGTTGACCTTAAAAAGATCTACAAAAAAGTCCGCGATGGTATATGTTTATCTCTTAGGGATAACTTACAATAACCAATTTTTATCCTTTACTTTTAACGAAAAATAATGGCTTATTTATGAAGCGATTTAAAGCAATATAGCATTAATCCTTATCTAATTAAGTATTTTAAATAAATTTTGCATTTAAAATAGAACAATATAGCCCTTCACAGTATGTAAATTAAACTAATAGTTTCGGAGATATTACAGGTTTAAAATATAGGGACATCGCGATTGCGGCGGTACCGGCTGGCCGGCTGGTACTCTGAATTAATGCTTTTTAGTACAAGTAATGAAACATGTATTTCAGGATTTTTCGATATTCACCCCCATTGGGGGTTAAAGGGGGTAGCTAAGTTTGTATGGGAAATTTAATTCTATTGAAATATTTTGCGTGACACTGAAATAATGCTCTGCAATACAAATTATGAGATACATATCTAAGCGTTTTTTGAAAATCAATCCCTATGAGGGGTAACGGGGGTGGCACAATTTGCGTAGGAAAAATATTTAACAGTAATTTTTATCATAAGTCCATAACAATGAACCACGTACATCAGTTTATCATTCACAAAAAACACACAAAGAAATTATAATATACTTACATAGTAGCAAAATTGGTTAAAAATCCCTACTTCCCTACTAATATTATAAATGCGAAAGTAACTCTGTCTGTCTGTCTGTTACACTTTCACGCCTAAACCAGTGAACCAATTTTGATGAAATTTAGTGCAGAGATAGGACAGACTCTGAGGAACAACTTTTTGATGCAAAAAATAGGGAAGAATGGGTAAAAAGAGGGGATGAAGGTTCATATGGAAATTCGTCATTTTTTAAGTTGTAACAGTGAAACTTTGTAATTAGACACTTTCGAAAGAACATAAGCTACTTTTTATAGCGAAAAATGGGGGAGAGTGGGTTAAAAGAGGGGATGACTGTTCACATGTGAATTCGCCATTTTTAAAGCTGTAACAGTGACACTTTGTATTTAAACACTTAATGATAAACGAAAGAATATAGGCTTCTTTTTATCACTGAAAAATGAGGGAGAATGGGTAAAAAGAGGTAATGAATGTTCGTATGGAAATCGTTTTTTGTTTGAAAGGGTATATTTCAGAGGTAGTCCCATGGTCACCAGGTGAGGATCTGATGATGAAACCCTGGGGAAGTCTAGGGAGACTCAAATCAAATGTTGGCAAGAATAGTGTTTTTGTGGATTATGATCACTTGCTAGCATTCGAAAATGGTTACTCCATACTCAGACTCAACAGACTTGCGGAACAGGCTGACCGTTATGTGTCTTTGAGGGATTTGGAGATATTTACACAGACGCAAGGGAGAAGATCGGCTAGCGCTCAGCGTCAAGCTCAAAGTAGAATCATTTTCAAAAGCTTTAATAGGAATGTTTTTGTTAATGCAGGATTCTATTATGACCATACGTTACAGTATAAAAATCCTCCTTTGATAGTAATTGGAAAAATTATTAAAAAATGTCAGCATTGTGATTCCTTAAAATGCAAAGATGAAACGCAGGGTTGTGTTAATGGTAAGATATTATTACTTTTGCTTGGTGAACCAGCTGACTGCTGAGCCACTAATTTCTCTTTTATTGTGCAATTCTGATGAATCTCGAAGATTTTTAGCAATATGCGCAAATGTAATGATTGTTTTCAAATAACGTCGTTTGGAGTAGGTAGACACATCATTATCCCAAGATGTTCTCCCACATTTTTCTGTGCAAGGTCAAATTTATCACAGAATCTGTTCATACTAATATTAAAAAGCTGAAGAGTTTAATTTTGTTGCTACAATTTCTAAATATGAGTTTCTGAAGATATCCCCGAAGGGCTAGTTCTGCCTAACTGCACAACCAGAGCACTCACGATTAGCCGAAGAAATTAAGTCCCACAATGTGGTAGTTGACTGTAGCCGGGCACTTATCCAATCCCGGGCAAGTGGCAACGTTACTTTTAGTAGAAAACTTCACATTTTAATTTGTTTTTTTTGTTGCCCGGACCGGAAATAGAACCCAAGATCTCAAGAAGTAATTTCGAAGACGGACTCAGAGACGATATGTATATTTCTAAAATTTCGAAAAAAAAACTTAATATCAAATTAGTAGACTACGCGGGCGAAGCCGCGGGTAATAGCTAGTAATATATATTTATACATCTAGATATTAAATATTTTGTTCTCGAACGCGATATGGCATGGCGCTACTGTTTCATTTTCGTTGACATTTGATTTGACAGCTGCATAGACTGCTTACTCTATTCCTATAAATTAATTACTTTTTGACGAGTAACAAAGAAAATCATACCAACCTTCTCGAAAAATATTTGTTGCCAACATTACATTGCAAATTCTAGTGATGTAACTGACAGCAAGAGATGTTATCGAAAAACACGATAATTAGTGTTGCGGCAACAAATCGATATCGATATTTTTTATGTAGCCAGCAATGACATTCATATATACATTATTTACTTAATGATAATCTGTAATTTAAATAAAAAAACAAATGAGATAATAAATTTTAATTTATTTCAAATACAACGACTTTATTTCAAATATATCTATAAAAATAGTACTTGCTTAATACTAATACTAACTTTTTAACATTAACATTACTAATACACTTTTGATGTGATTTCTTGCTAGCATTAATTTATAACTAAATAATTGGGTCCTGTCACTAAAACGGAATTAATAACTAAATGGTTTACCTGTTACTGAAATGGAGTCTATATCTCAAAAACTTCTTCACTTTACACTCACACAATAGTACAATTCCAAAGGTTAGGTTACGCTGAACACGACGATGTCGGTAATATCTGAAGGCAAAAGGTAATTAATGTTAACTTTACATCAACAAAAGTAAGACGTAATACCCAAGCAATATGGCTGACATAGTTTTTATTTTACTTGACGTTTGCAGCTGTGTCATAAGTGTCATATTAGTGGTAATACCAACATAAAAATTAAACACGTTTTTATGTTGGTAAAGAGTACATAAATCACAAATATAAATTGAACCACGACGATGGCGGAAATTCATGCATTTCGAAGTTCAAGATAATCTGGTTAAATCGAATGTATGAAAGTGACTACCCACTGGTTCTAACTAAAAGTAAAGTTTAATTACAAACTAGAGTTAGAGTGGTTAGAGTATTGTACTCTTTGATTGCATTGATTGTAGTCCAGTGTTGCCAGAAAGGTATTGTAAGAAATAACCAGAAATATAAAAAAGTAACATTTTTCTTTGAAAAATAACCTTTCCTTTTTTTCATGGAAAGGTATTAAAATTTAATAGAATAGAATATTGGTTGTATTGACTTTTAAAAATATAGATGAGTATTCGAGCACTTGCTCGAAATTTATAATTTATCTGTTTTATTTTCATCCCCATGCAGCGCTCCCAGTGACAATAAAAATGATTGTAATTTGATAATCACTAGTTTTTTTTATAAACAAATTACAGTCATATTTTATTGTCACAAAAATTAAATCTGAAGTCCTCATAAAGGGCCTATATAGAGGTTGTACCATGACATAATATATATTTATACATCTAGATATTAAATATTTTGTTCTCGAACGCGATATGGCATGGCGCTACTGTTTCATTTTGGTTGACATTTGATTTGACAGCTGCATAGACTGCTTACTCTATTCCTATAAATTAATATACTTTATGACTGACAACTGACAAAGTAAAATGAGTATTGCAAGAGTAAAATCTTAAAACTCGTTCAATGTTCTATCAGAAAATAGGGAAACTTTAATTAACATTATAAACATTAAAGTATCAAAGTAGTGCGATAAAAAAATATTTCAAGTCGTAAGAAATGGTTAAAAACCATATTTTTAAGAAAAAAACGCGAAAACGTGTACGTAGTTTCAGTGATTACAGTTTCTTCGCTTACGTATTACCACATTTAGCTAACGATTTTGTAAACATTTTACATGTATATGTAAGATTTAATAACTATATTTTTTATCTACAACAATTTTGGTATTTTTGTGTGATGTTTGACAAGATTACATTTTTATAACAACATTTGATATATTATATTGTAATAATTGCAAAATTAAGAACTACCTGGAATCTGATCGTCACACACTCATCGTTCGTAGTTCGTCGCGTTGGTGTAAAACAGTTCTTCGAATAGTAGTGGTATACAAAAGGCTTAAGCCCTGGTAGTATTATATTACTCTATGCGTTTAGGAGCCCATTTCAATGTCATTCACACTTCATATTTTACATAAATTTCGCTTAAATCTTTCACGTTTAAAATAAAGATGAGTAATTATTTTTCGTATTTGGATAGAAAACGGAAAATTATTTTGACACGGTTTAATGAATCTTTTGTACAAATATAATAATATTTTAATTTTATTTAATTTTTCGTTTGAGTTTTCGTGGGATAGAAAAAAATTGAACGCTATTTTTTCATATTTATTGAATCGCCGCTATAAATTAAGAAAAAAGATTATTTTGGTGGTACTTTGTGTACTTTTGTGCACAAATGGAGGATTCGTGTAGTTTTCTCGCAGTGATCTTGGGATGTTACTGCTTTACTTTAAGCCCCCCACATGACCGTTTATGATGACTCATGCATTATTTTGAGTAACTCAAACCATATATTGTAAAATCAGGAAGTAACTTGATGCAAACTTATATTGAGTGAAATTAGTTAATTTAGGTGGCAATTAGTTTAGTTTTGTTTAGTGAACGTGCACAAATGAAATAATCATGTAGAAATTAGTGTATCGTGAATTTCCTCGCTGCCGCCAAATCTCCCAAAGTGACTTTGTGTAAAGTGACCACCGCTTTACTCAAAAGCCTGACGTGACTTTGTAAATAGTAAGAATAATTTACTAATTACTCGTACTCGGAAGTAAACTGTATAAGAATAATTAGTACGGAAGACATGTGACTAATGACGAAATAATTATTACGGAAGACGTGGCAGCATGGCTTAAACGTCTTAGCCGGCCCCAGAAAGGGTCAAATAAACTTAAAAAATAACAAAAAAATGGATTTTTTATTTTAATGCCATCTAATGTTGTAAGCCAAAACTAAAAAGCAACGCTGCTTTTCCATACAAAACCGAAAAATACCAAGCGATAATCCCTTGGTTCAGAAACTGATTTAGGTATTCAACTGACACCTCTAGAAATAACAATACAATTAGCATTGCCACCTAATTGATTTTTTCACTGGAATTAGTGACTTTTCGATGTATGATAGTGAAAATAAACATTAAATTTTTTATTGATTTTTAGTGATGTTTTACGAACCTAGAAAAAATTAAAAACATCACACAGGTGACGCTCTTATACTAAGCAGTTAGTGAATTCCGAAGATTATGTCAAAATAACACTATAGATTGTTTTAAAATCACAAACGTTTCAGTTTTTTATGATTCATAAACAACAGCTTGTGAATGAAACAAAAAAAAAATGAAACAAACAATATGAATTGTGAATGAAACAAAAAGAATCGTGCTGCTATCGGAAAATGTTAATAAAATCAAACATAAACAATGTTTTTTAACATGCGCTGAAAAATTTGAACGATTATGCTTAGGATTCAGATGCAGATTACTAAATTCAAGTAGACCAAAAATATACACACCATCGAATAATATTCCAGAGGACACACACTGAAAGTGCAAGTGATACTTGTCCGCATCGATAGTACAAATATTATCACCAGACCGGAAACGCGGCCTCATACTGAGAAGATCCGACGAAAGCAACTCATCGGACTTGACTTTCTTAAAAATTATCTTAGTTATATAGCTATATAGTGTATAGCTTTATTTTCTAAACTACAATACGAGTAATACATGAGCAGTTTTAAAACGTTTATGAAATATTACAAATCATGGTACAAATTGCAGTGATTGGGAATTGAAGAGAATGTTTGTCTTGTTATTAATAAGAATTCATATATGTAATACCCTTTCTTACAAAACTTAGTTTTGTTGCAACTTTTAAATTTACGTAAAGGCTAATTTATGTCACTTGTCAGCTTATTGCAGAAACGTACACATCGATCGAAAAAAGAATTATTGATTTTATGGAGACGAGTTTTGTATACCGTTCATCAGACAGAGATCATGTTTATTCGATATATTCAAATTGTGAACATCATTTTTTAAAATTTGTAAATGAATTGGAACTGATAGTAAATCATTAAATTGTCTGAATTTTTCTCAAGGGAATCCTAGCTTCAAGATTATAAATGGCCCTTACAACTTTTTTTGTAATATAAATGTAAAAATTATTTACCAGATTTTCGTTCTATTCATTTTGAACTTTTATTTTTTGTCTAAGAAGACAATAAACTGCATTATCTGAACTGTAAAAGAGTTTCGTTTTATTTGGTGTTGTATTCATTATATATATTGTATAAACTACTTGTATTAAAGGAAATAAGAATATCACCCTTAATACAAGTACATAATTTGTTTACTTTGAGGATAGATCAACTTGTATAATGTGTCTAAGCATATTCATTTTTCTTAATTTAAAACAAAAAACAAATAAAAACGACAAGAAGCTGAGCGCAAATAGAAATAATAATAACTTGATATTATAACATTAACTCATAATTTGCACACAACAGACACACTGAACGCATTTGAACACTAAATAGATTTAAGTAAGAATGAGGTAAACATACTATTCTATTCTATTCTTTCATCTGGCAATTTCCATATAACCTACTGAAGATGATTCTGCCAATGTCAAAGTTATAAAGTTCGCGCGTCTTTTTTCCCCCCTAATTTATTTTCTTATACTTTAGTAGTTGCTGGGGTTAGTAAACTGTAACAACACAAAAATAAATAAGTTTAAGTGTTAGGCTAGTATACTAGATAAGACATAAAAGCATTTTGTTAATTTACTTAAAAAATAAAGCAAGCGTAAAAGCGTAAGCATTACAATTTTATTACATTCATTTTAATGATAAAATTATCAAGACTTTGAATATTCTGTGACATTGGGACATATGAGTTAATAGGCAAGAGAAATTTATTGGCAAAGGAATATCAAGTTTATGGAGTTTATCATATAGGGGAAGTCTAGCTTAGGGTATTGTGTTCGGTGTGGGTGTTGTCTTTATGCAGTGGTTGTTTTTTAGTAATAGCTGCATAGCTACGTGAATCAATGGGGAACAGCTTGCTAGCCTCTGCGTATGAGATACATTTATCTGTCATCGTTTGCTTTATTGCCTTTTGCCTTCCCAACTCTGGACAATCCTTGGTATTAGCAAAATGGTTGCCAGAGCAGTGAACACACAAAGCTTCCTCCTCTGTGATAAAGCACCGTTCACTTATGTGTTCTTTCCCACATGTAAGACAGCGGGGCTTTGAGCGGCATTGTTGTTTAGTGTGTCCGAACCTACAGCAATTGTAGCATTGGATGGTAGGATACAAGTAGGGTTCAACTTTTAGTGCTGAATAACAACAAAAGACTCTCTTTGGTAACACCTGTCCGTCAAAAGTCACAACTACTGTCTGAGTAGGACGCCATTCTGTACCATTGTCTGTAACAAACTTACGGTTTATTCTGCGCACTTTCAGGATTGGGTCACAACCGGATGGGACTTTAATGTTCTTAATTATTTCTGAGTCAGTCTAATCAGCAGGTACATTCTTCACTGCCCCCATACGGGTAACATTGAATGTAGGGATGGATGCAACATAATTGTTGTTTAGGAGGGTTGAGCTATTTAGGAATGCATTAGCATCCTCTGGAGTATTAAATTCGACAGATAGTTGGTTACGACCAATTTTTTTAACTCCATCTTGGATAATATTTTGGTAATTGTTTTGCAAAAGGAATAACCCAAACTTTACGGGATGTAAAGAGGTACCGGCTGAAGGGTCTATCTCTTTTTTCACTACATGGACGAGTTAAGGAGGTTTGTCATGGGCAGAGTATTGTTGTCTGCCACTAATTATTCGTGAGACTTTGTTGGGGACATCATGTTAAATTTCTCTTCGTTTTCTATTAACGGACAATTCTATTTCCTCATATTGGGACAAGGGTGCTGTAATCACTGGCGTATAGTCAAGTAATTTTTTGCCTTCTGAAGATGTAAAATCAGGTGGGTCAGGGGGGTCAGGTGGTTTTTTTTTATTTTACGTTCAAGTAAACAATAACAAAACACGTAAAGCAACACTAAGCACAAAGCAAAATAAAGAAACACACGTGATCGGCCCGAAAGGCAGAATCTCTTCGTCTGAGGTAAACATATTTTGAAGTTCAGTAAAATTACAAAAAATTTTCTTTGATTTCAACAACATCTTGTCTAATTACGACCAAACTTAGGTATTTTCCTCAAATTCCATTCCATTCCTACATCAGACCTAATCTTGGTGGCATGGAGCATCTCGAAAATACGTTATTTTAAACAAATGTAGAAAACTGAACTGAAATTCCAGTAAAAGAGATGAACGTACTAACAAAAAAATATCGTATTCAAACAATATCACACTTCCTCCTTTTAAGATTCGTCGGATATCGGATAGAATTGACATTCAGTGACGTTCCTAATAAATTAAGGGTTTCAGTATTAAAAAAAATAATTTCGTGTTTTCCACAAAAATAACATTAATTTACTATTAAAAAATTGCACTACAAGAAAATCAGGTCTCATTACTGTAAACTTTTAACTCTGACACATTAATCTATCAGATTAAAACAGACTTTTAATTCTTCTTTTATTACTTTTAGTATTAATTTGTATTTGTTTTTTTTTAGTTAAAACCTTGAAATCTAGGTAGTTTTGAGACCAAATCTAGTGAATTTTTTTTGGAAGGTGGCAGCACTGAATTTACTTCAAATTGTCTGTCATTCTTGATTTCTGTTTCAGATGGTTTCAGAATTCAGATACAAACAGGGGTTAGGTTTAGTCAGTTCATTGTTTTTATAATAATGAAAAGTTTATGCATTTTTTGTTTCTGTATTGGAATTGTGTTGGGGTTTGTCGACAAAGGTGAGGGAAGCCCTATTTTTTATTGATTTTATGTTATAGATTCAATTATAGATTATTATCATGTTTTTAAATTCTAATCAGTGAAATATTTTTTTAATTTTTTAATTAACTTCGTTCCCATGTAACGAAATTTTATAACATGTGTCTTATCCACTGTGAAAGGCCTTTAAAAGAAATCTCACATACTTATCAAGCCAGAGACAACACAATAACTAAAAAAAATAGATTATCATGGAATCTTCAAGATCTGGTGCTAAACGGTTAAAGTTACAAAATTGTCTTTCATTCTCCAAAGATCTATGTAAGTCAGTGATACCTGCCTGTCTAAGAAAGAAAAAAAAGAAAGAAATCATTTGTTAGCCAGAATAAAGGTGTACAATGAGTTGTTAAATATTGTTTTAGTCTCAATTTATTTAGCTCGTATGGAGCATGCAAAGCAAACACATAATGTAAATGTATTATATCTAGACTACAATTCATTTATTTCTCCAGGGTTTTAGGGCTATCTTTTAACCATTTTTATAGCAATTAATAGTGTTTGAAAGTACAGTGTAAACTCTATATAACGACACTGAACGGACTATGCATTTTATGGCGTTATAGAGAGTGGTCGTTAAACGGAGAGAAAGGAAAATTAGGATTCGAAAAAAAAAACGTATTTTAGTCTAGTGTTAGAAGTTATGTATTTACAAAAAAAACTTATTTGAACGCTATTGCGTATACTCTGTTATTTTTGTTTATTATTTTATTCATATCTTGTGATATTGAGGCATCTTGCTGATAAAGGAAGTAATTTTCCAATAATTTAGCTGCTTTCAGAGCTTCTTTAACGCTCGGTGGAGGCTCAAGCTCGTCCATCTCATCTTCTTCATCTCCTTGTTCTTGAACCTGAACCTCAGTTTTTCTTACTGAATCCAGAATTTCTATGTCTGTGAGTGAAGCCATTGTAAGCAGGCTACTTCGATGTAGGTTTGAAGATTTACCGTATTTCCTGCCATGTTGACCTGTTGAATCCACTCAGTTAATGGAAGATCGTCGTCGCTATCAAACTCAAGTTCTGTTTCCACCTCATCAATCGTAGAATTGGTACAAAGTCCAGCATGTCGAAAAGAGTGCTTTATAGTTGTGGGCGTCACATCTTCCCAGGCTTTAGATAAAAAGTTTACTGCGTGCAGCATATTAACAGAAGTTTTACCTTCAGATTCGACTAGCTCCATCAATAATTTCCTTCTGCAGTGACCCTTGAGGCTTTTAATCACACTCTGGTCCATTGGCTGTAAGATACTAGTCGTATTTGGAGGAAGAAATGCCAACTCTATGTTTTGAAGGTTTGATATAAACAGGTGGGCGGGGCAGTTGTCAACAAGAAGTAAAATTTTTCGTCCCTTTAATTCTGCGTCCCACTTTCGCACTTCTTCTTCAAAAAGTTGACTGGTCATCCAAGCTGATTTATTAGCTTTATAGGTCACTGGCAATTTTTTAATGTTCTTAAAACAGCGCGGATTTTTCGATTTGCCCATTACCATTAGCTTTCTTTTTTCTGTGCCATCCATATTAGCAGCCACAAGCACCGTAATACATTCCTTGGAAAGCTTTCCTCCTACACACTTTTCCCCTTCAGAGTTTTATCTGGAGTCAACTTATAAAAAATTCCTGCTTCATCAGCATTAAAAATGTCACTTAGCTTTCACGAGTGGTCCCGAGATAGGCATATTGTTCTGGCGTTGTCGATGAAACTATGATAGTATAGCTTGATCCAAGTCTTCGTATTTAGGTTTCTTTAATTTTTTGGAAGATTTTCCCTCGCCCTCAGCTTGGATAATTTTTTCTTTATTTTTCCATATTGTGGACACGGTAGAGCGACTAAATCCAAAGCGTTTGTCAACATCACTTATCTTCTCTCCCGTTTCTATAGCGCGTATCAGTAAAACTTTTTCGTCAATACACAGTGATTTTCTTTTACTAGCCATGTTTACAGTTTGAAAGTTTGTGAGCAACTAAGAATATGATAGCGTTGTAATCCATGACTCCTACTTATTCGGCATCGTCAAGCAGTCTACACGTGCAAGCAATCCCAATTTGTAAACAAAAGAACGATTTTCTTAGAAAGTTCCGTAAGCATGATGCCGACAGTCGAGTTTATTGCGGGCTAGAATAATAAAGAGACAAAAGAACGTGCACAGATGCGCAGTTTTTACTAATTTTAGTAACTAAAAAGGTACTTTTCATTACTCAATTGTTGTCGTTATTGAGAGTGGGTTTAATGTTATATAGAGTGTATTATTGTATGGAATACAAGTTAAACCAACTAAAGCCAATTGATTTCAACGCTTTAAAGAGTTTGTCGTTAAATCGAGTGACGTTACATGGAGTTTACACTGTATTTGCGAATGTGTTGTAATAAGCATTAATCCATATTCATGCAATTCTTCTCACACTTATTTAATTTTGAATGAAATTGCCCTTGACAACATTTCATAGAACATCTTATAATTTTAAAAGAAGCCTGCAACAAAGTAATTAACTATGTGCACAGAATCTATACTTGTTATCGGGGGCACTTGGTGGAATTCCATTGCATGCACACTTTTTTTAGGTTAATACTTGTACTTTTTCACTGTACACTTTATTTAATACTTTATGTTACACTATACCCAACCGGTTTCACTTTTTACAGCTTCATCGGAGCTTTATAACTAAAGATAAAAAGTCTGTTTTAATTTAACATTCAGTAGCTATTTAACACAACAATTAATGACTGTCCATCCAAAATTAAATCAGGCTTTTTTATCTTAAGTTACTGAGCCCTGATGATGCTGTAAAAATAAACCGATTGGCTATAGCGTAACAAAGTATGAGATAAAGTGTTAAGTGGAAAAGTATAAGTGTTTTGCCTCAAAAGTGTGTAAACTATGTGCATATGGTATAAACTATGGTGCTTCGAATTATATGTTTTATTTATATAAGGAAAAGTACATACTTATACCTGTATAGAGTAAGTTCGCCTGTTCGCATCCAACCCCCAGTTTGCGTCCATTTCACGGATACCGTTTAAAAAACCCTTAAAAATAAGTGTATTAACAAACTAGTTGTTTCTGACTATATCTATATACAATATATTAGAAACACATATACACAAGAACCATTTGTATGACTTTTCCTGTTTAAAAATAATAATTAATCTCAGCTATACATAAAGTTGTGTAAATATCAATAACTAAAGTAAATAAATAGTGAATCGGCGCGCGTTTCATACGTAATTTTTAAATGTTTTAAGTTTAGTTAAAGATTGTATTTGTTCCTAGACCTTGACAACGAATAAAAGAATAAAAATAATGATGATTTTAATTGATTATTGTTGAATAATTCTTGAAAGTTAAAATGAGGTGGATGTGAACTCATCTTACTATCTCGAACTTGACTCTGTTTTAATATAAAGAAATATGTTAATAGACTATACTACAGATGGTTAATTCAAAACTAGATTTAGAACATTTTTGTATTATTAAATTTGTATATTATATTGATAAAAAATTGTAATGGGGCCCGCATATTGATAAACTTGCAATTAGGTTAAGCTCAGCAGCGTATGCAGTTAAAAAAATTTGAAAATTAACTGATGTTAAAACCGCTAGGATGGTTTATTTTAGTTATTTTCAAAGCATCATGTTGTATGGAATTCTTCTCTGGTGAAGTAAATACTATATTTATAATACAAAAGAGAGCCATAAGGGCAATTTATAACCTAGGCCCAAGTGTTTCCCTGAGAGAAAAGTTCAAAGAAATCAAAATTCTAACTGTAGCATCCCAGTACATCTTTGAAAATTTAATGTATGTTCACAGAAATTCAAGTTCATTTAAAAGAAATTCTTATATACACTGTGTCAAAACAAGGAATAAAAATAATCTTGCTGTGCATGTGTCTCGTCTCCACAGAGTAAGCCATTCTTTCATGGGCCAATGTAAACAGTTCTACAATAAACTTCCCAATAATATGATAGAACTTCCAATTAATAAATTTAAGAAATGTGTCAAATGTAAATTAAATGAAAAGGGTTAGTTGTTTTTTTTTTGTTGAATATTTAGCTGATAAGACAGCTTGGGATTAATTGCTCCTCATACCAATCTCTTATAAATATAATGTATCATTACATTTATTTATTGTAAACATATTTCAAAATAAAAAAAAAAAGACAAGCCTGCTGAGTTTCTTGCTGGATCTTCTCAGTGTGAGGCCGCGTTACGATCCGGTGGTAGATTTATTATTGTATAGACGCGTCACAGGTGCCTCTTGTAGGTTTACGTGAAATAAAGCTAATTTATTATTATTGTTATTATTATAATTATTAAAAAATTCAAAATATTTTATCAAATTGTAGCTCCTAAGTGTGTTCACTAAGAGAGAAGTAAAAAAAAACCTCCTTCAAATGGTTTTACAGAATCTCCACCACAATGGAATGCAGTCTACACTGTGAAAGGTCTGCTGAACATACCATATGCTGAACTTCACGAGCCGTTTTATGCTTGGTGAGTTCATTCACTTATATATTTTGTATTTCTCAGAGTTGATGTGCACTGGCTGTGTGCCAGCAACTTGACAATTTTATTTCTATTCCTTAACATAATGAAAAATTTGTGATTTAGTTACTGACACTCATTTCCCCAAACATTAAAGTCTTGTTCTTATTTGTTCATGTGTCATACATACACGAAACAAGTTTTTACTAAAGAAGCGTGTCTAAAACAGTTATATTGGGTCAAAATTAGTGATGTACCAGGTCACTAATGATTTAGATGAGCGGATACAGATCTGCAACAGATTTTTGGTAATTATGGAGCTTAACTTTCCTACTAAATGGATGCCGGTGCTAGGTCTTGAAACAGTTTGCACGAAAGATAATACAATTTCAACTTGCATTTTTTTATGTCAGAAAAGAATAAAGGAATGCACTAAATCACATTCGGACGAATTCCACCGCCTTAAAACTCATGTTTTGATTCGGAAAGTAGGATAGCCAGTTGACTTGCACAATTATTGGCATATCAACCTGGCCAGAGAAGAGTGACCCACATACAGCATATATGGTTTCTATAAACCACAGCTGTTGCCTTTTAAAATCAGGATAGCTGTGTGCTTGTTCGCTATCTTATCACATCAAAAATATGAAAAACGTAATTATAGAACACTAAATGTTTTATAAATTTATTATGTCCCCCAAACAAGAATTTGCATGGCTTTCTGCAACACTAACAAGTGAATAGGTATGTAACTTATAGAGGTTGGACATTTAACAAAAAAATACATATAATATCTCAGTTCTCACTACAGCCCTCTTCCCCTTTTAGCCCTGTACGTAAAGGCAAAATTCTGTTATACTGCATAATTCTGCCAAGCATCACGGATTTTAATGAAAAAATAGGTTTAACAGTTGGTTCTATACTGTTGGTTACTTTTACTTAGGGCGTGGTGTGGATGCCACCTATTTTTAGCGTGCGATACTGTTTATTATGATAAAATACGGCGATGGTTAGATTGACTAATTTGAAGAAGGTTTTGTTATTTAAGTTTTTTCTGAAAGTTGATATTTTTCGATTTATTTACTATAGAAAATTTTAATTTTAAAGACAATAAAACCACATTTTCAAATGGTCTTGTGTCAATGATTCAAAAAGCAAGTATTTAATCAAAAAAAATATTAAGTGTCGAAATATGACTTTTAAAATGACTGCTAAAATAATACATTTGTGTTGGTTATAGAGAGAATACAATCAAAAGAAATTAACTTTATGAAAGATTAATTATTTATATTTGTTAAATCCAATAATAAAAGTTTCAAGGTTTCAAGAACTAACCCAAAAATTAAAATGTTTGCAGGAAAAGTTTATTATCATCATCATTTTAGATAGGTAGGTACTTATAAAAGCCATTATTTTTGTACGGTTGTTTTGCCAATTCGCGTCCACTTAGTGGAGTTTGCAGGTTTGAGGTAAAATATAACAATGTTCTAGGTCTAGTTTTGAATTAACTAATATTGTAACCCAGCCGTAGTATAGTCTATTTTAAGATGAAGCTAAGTTTTAGCCAAAATCTCTAGTGATTATTTTTTTATAAATTAAAATAATCGAAATAAGGCGATTTCGCCAGTTCGAGATCACAAAATCCAGATCGCGTTCACCCATGGACCAGTTTGCGTCCACCAACTTATGAAGGGGTTAAGGGGAGATTTTCTTAAGAAAATTTATAGAAATGTTTTTAAGTCTTTTTTTATAAAACACATATGTTCACGCCTAGTCCTTTACTGGGTTGGCAGAGAATATATTACCTATATTGAATTTTCCTATTGGCAAAATGTAAGCGTTAAAAAAACGTTAACTGAAATATAACCGTAAACAAATAATTACGTTACTATTTTCGAAAAAAAATTTTAGTACGTTAAATTTATTGTGGTAGCCCTTTTCGCTGCCAGGGACTCTCCAGAACTTGAGAAAAACAAATAAGAGAAAGTTATCATTTAGTTTTCTTTAGGCACCAAACGTAATATAACACGTCTCATACTTTAAAAATCTGTTGATATAATGTATGTGAGCCCCATTTCGGAACCATTTGTTATCTTTCGAAAAAAGAATTACCAAATATGTAGCGACGTGGTACCTAATGAAATAGTTGAGAGTCGGTTTTTGGCAGGTTTACGTGGCCGCACTGAATTTTTAATTAAAATGTAATGGTGTTGCTGGTAATTGAATGAAATCATAGAAGATCTCTGATCAAATGTACATTAGACAAAGATCCTTGATAAGTGAAATATTTTCTGAAAGTTCTTCTGAATATTTGACGGGCACCTTGGTCGAGGGGTTAGCGCACACGCGTAAAACCACCGACCAATCGTGAGGCCAAGGTTTGATTCCCGGCGGACATTTGTGTGTTTTTTTTAATTTATTCCGATATTAATTTATGTATTTATATTTAGTACTGTCGTTGACTGACATAAGCAAATAACTTGCTTACTTTAGGTTAGATTCAATTTGTATAATTGGTTCATGGATTTTGTTTTGTAGAGTTGTCTACAATATTTAAAAAAACGTATTTAAGATAGTTTGTTTTAATCTAATTTTCTACAAAGTAAATTATAATTTTCAAACAAAATTTGAACAAATTAGTGTAGTAATCAGTATTTTGCACTACTTGCGATTTAAACAGGTCAAATATTTGCCAGTTGAGTAAACATGAGTGTCGATAACAATAACTGCTGATCGTGATATCACTTGGGTTTGGTGTAAGTTCAGCAACTTTAATTCAGGGCATTGACATAAATAATAAGTTGAATTTTGCTTGCCCATTACACCAAGTAGTCCGGTCAATCTACACATTCTAAGGTACATAAATTCACATCAAGCTGAGTAACACTTTTCATAACATAATTAAATCAACATTTCGAATTTCGCCATTGTTCCGTTATATGGAAAAAATTAAAAATCTAAAAAAAAAAAACAAAAAATAATTTAAAATCAAACGAAAAAATTGTAAATCATAAAAAAATATATTTAAAGCCACCATATAGCAGAGATATATATCGATTAAAAAATCTCAGAAACGGTTATATATAAATTTTTGTTTTATATATTAACTTTAAGATCTACAATTTTTGTCTAAAGTAATTTTGCGATGAAACTTTTAAAAAGTAAGGCTGATCTAGTGTTTTTTTTATAAACTAAAATTATTTTATTAACTTATTTCAGAAGACTATCACTGGCACATGTTTAAATTCACTTGCAACCAGAGAGATATGTTTTGGTCTGACAACCCTCAATTTATTGTTTGTTAAAGTTTAATAATTAATAATCTTTCTACAGATAGAGATAGCCTAGTAGAATTTTGTTATTGAAAAATAACAGAAGTTTCCTGGCAACTGATCTCTGAAAAGAGCATTATTTCTTATCTTAGATAGGTGGTCTATATCGTATGTTTATTGATGTCTAAGTCTCGGAACATATATCTCAAGTTTTTTCCCATGTTGGTGTCTGGCTCCTTGGAAGATATAGGCAAACCAAGTACCTTGTAAAAGGGGAGCGTTCGTTCATTTGTTCCTGACACCGCGATTAAGATTTCGTTTTTTAATCTTTTTTTTTTTAAGTAATAAGACATCGAACAAACAGACGGCTCTCCCGATGGTAATGAGATAACCGTGGTCTATAGACACTAGACACCATAGATGTTGTAGGTGCGTCTCTTTCCTATGGCCGGCACGTTAGACCATACCATACTCTACCACAAAAGGTCTTGGTAATGGCTCATGTAACCTTCGCTCGCCTATCACGAGCTGCCCGGCATGAACGCAGATGGTCTTTTCTACTCGGTGGACTCGAACTTACACGGGTATAACGTTTGTCTTATAAATAAAGTACTCAGGTCATTATTCAGTTAGAAGTTGATATTATATTCTTTATAACATTGCACTATAGACATATTAAACACATGATATCAACTTAAGCTTCTAAGTACCTACTTTAGTCTATGATTATTAAAAAGACGGTTATAGTTATCTTGGTTTTCGATTGCGGTATCCCTTTATACAGTTTCCCTATGGGGGTACCACTGGAATAGACACAATAACCGTAAAGAGTACCTACTCTTAAATGTCGTTGAAGTATAAGGAGACTTTCTTAAATGGAACTGTTTAATGAGGGACTTGATTATATTATTATCTAGAGACATAACCCGTGATAACTACAGCTACTGTAATTGTGATTTGAACTTTGACTATTTGTGTCAAGATAAATGATTGTTTACTTGTAGATAAACTAGCGAAAGTGTTTCCTATTACATTGGCGTAGGGGTGAAAATTTAATGCGTGGATTATTTACATGTTCACGGATAGGTCGATGAGCTTCTTCTTGTGATTTATATTAACTGTAAGTAGGTACATACATACATGCAATAACATTATGAAGTGTACTAGCTGTACCCACAACTTCGCTCGCGACTACAAACGCTTACACAAATTTTCACATTCATAATGTGTGTATGGTTGTAACTTATTGTAAAGTCTACACCCTAGCTGATCAGGACATGTACATTTGAATGTTTCTCTTCATACTATATTTCAAGTTAGTAGATCACTTTATACTGAGTGTCTGTAATTTTTAAACTGCTAAACTTATATTCATATCTTTAAATGAACAAACACTTCTTTTTTACGTATCACTTATAATTTATTATTTTGTAAATAGCCTACCGGTTGATGACGCTGTATAGGCAAAACAAAATTACCTATATGTGATGCGTAACACAGTACAAGTGTTTGTTTATTTAAAGATATGAATTTTTAGAAGTTTCACTAAGCGTCTACGATAGAAAATATCAAATATACAAAACTTATGATTTCAAAAAGTCTATAAAGCGCTCATATACTACAAAATAAAAAACGAAATAAAATCGAACTACGCGTTAAAAAAATATTGCCGAATTTAAATTTTGACTTTTATCCCTTTTCTTATAATCTTCATCGAATATCCATTTGCAAAATTTCAATCAATCAATCATCTTTATTTCGTTACGATAGTTCATTAGTTTCGGCGTAAATCGCGGTCTTTTTAAGAAAAAACTATTTTCGTACAAAACGTCATATTTTTCGTAATTATTGAACTTCGTGTAATTTATAAGTAAATTAGTTAGTTTAGGTGGCAATTAGTTTGATTTCGTTCGGTTAAAGTAGTGCATAAGTGAAATATTTATGAGGAAATTAGTGATCTTGTATTTCCTCGTTGCCGCCAAATCTCACTAAATGAGCTTGAGTAACGAGGCCACCGCTTTACTCAAGACCCTGACATGACTTTGAATATAATAATTTTTGTAAAAAGAATTTATTAATACAGAAGACGTGGCAGCATGGCCTTAAGGTCTTAGCTGGCCCCAAAAACGGGCAAATAAACTTATAATTATTATTTTAAGTTCATTTAAAATGAAGTTTTAATTTCCAAAAAATATTAATAAACAAAAAATGGGAACTGAGTAGAAATAGATAGAAGATAACTTGTTGGGAGTATTTTTTATCAAACATTTTGTTTTTTTTTTCTGAAGTAAGATATTCGTTACAGTTAGTTTAAATTTCCAAATCTTTACAACAGTTTTTCAAAGTCTGTCATGCCCATTATTTTTAGTTTTAAGTTATCAAGCCAATTCTTTTTTACAATTTTCAGGTATGACAACAAGAATGGTAAATCCAGAATAGATTACTATGGTGGGATGGTGAAGACATATCAGTTGTCTGCTTCTGTTTACCCGGACTTCGGCACTTCGATCAAGGTAAGTTTGTTTGGAAATGTTTGGGCATTCACACACACTCCCAACTGCAAATGCTTTCAATCAAAGTCCAAATTAAATTCCTGTAGTTGCACAATTTAGAAATATAGAATGTATTTGTCATTTTATTTATTTTTATGATATTGGAAGGAAAACAAGCGGAAATTCACGCCGCCTAGAGACACCAAATGTGGTAATGTTGCGTTGCCAAGCTGAGGCCGGGATGTTAGGCCTCGAGCAAAGGTAAGTTTACCGGCTACCTTACTCTCCTTACGTTATGGCGGCAGGAATAGGTAAAGCGGTGGTATCAATCCGGGTCTCTGCGAAACTCTACCACCTAGTCAGATGTCACGGTGCTAGTGACAGTAAGCCAATGCTCGGCTTTTACGAGCTGCCTGGCACGAAGGCAGAAGGTCTATCTGCCGTTGACGTGTTCCGGTTAGGATGATAAGGTAGCGGTAAACTAACTTTTGCTCGTGGCCTAATCTTTCGGCGTCAGGTTGGCAACGCGCCATTACCACCTTTTGTGTCTCTAGGCGGCGTGAATGTCTTACCATTAGGAAATTCGTCTGCTTGTTTGCTTTCCAATATTATAAAAAGTAATCTTACGTTAACCAATGGACCATAGATGTTGACTGCGGAGTGTTTCTCTATTAGTGGCGCGTTTTGTGTAATTAAAATTTGAGACAATGCTAAAGAATACTTCACTTTATAAAATGTTCCGATGGTTCCAGATTGCCCCGGTGACGACGGAACACGTGCTGAACCAGCAGACGTGTCTCCAAGTGAACGGGACGAAGGATGAGAGTATCTCCATACAGACAGTGCTCCCGGATATGACGGATTTCAAGTTTGTAGGTATGTGAACATAACGTGTACGACAGTATGGTGGTAGTGTACAGTGTACACGTGTTGTCCCGGCGGACATGTTCCCAACCGAATGCGGGACGCCGCACCCTGGGTCCGCACTGCTGTTAACCAGCAGGGTTTTTTGTACCTAATCTTGTCATATTCATAAATAATTACTTACATTATTTTTTTTAATTGTTAGTTTCCTCGGAAAATGTATTTTTATTGCATGATGCTTTAAAACTACACATATCAAAAAGTCGAAGCGTCATGTAACAAGTAGAATGTTATATTAGTTTTTTATGTTATAAAGTTTGTATTTTATTATTTAAACAAAGTCTTAGGATTTGTTTTGATGTCAAAAGACAATAGTTATTTTTATTAATTTTACCATTAAATAAAATTAATTCTTTTTTATGAGGTAAAAAGCTAATACACATTCATAAAAACTAAACGAGTTTATAGAAAATGAGTAATTTATTATTTAAATTATGAACAAAACGCTGAATGCTGCGAGGAAATCATGTCTGGGCTGTCACCCTCGTACCACAACCACCATAACTTTTGCGAAAAAATATGACGACAGATTGTATGACTCATCAGACACCGGCGGTTCAAAATCTATACGTGGGTAAACGGCTCAACATGAAAATGTCTTCGAAATAGTTACAGTAGTGGAATCTTTAACAACTCAGTAGCTGATAAACACAAATTGTTTTATTGAAAAAAAAGAAAGAAAGAAAAAAAGAAAGAAAATATATTTATTTGCGGAATATGCGTGTTGAAGTTGTTAAAAAATTATTTAAGCTTTTCAACATATTCTACCACATTGTGGTGTGCAAATAATTTAATATTTTTATAAGTATAAAATAACTAATTATATACACAATGTTTTAATATTCATACGAACAAATAGTTTTATTCTTATTATAATTTGAGTTATAACTTACAAATAATTTTAAAATGATAATAAATTTAGCCCTGTCTACCGTAAACTACCACCGTTTCCAAACCTAGCCAGTCGGGAGAAGAAACGGCGAAACAAACTCCCTTGGCAGCCAGTAGTATAATCTATCGTCCTTGTAGTACTATCGTTTCCAAAACATAGCCCGCTTTCTGAAATTATAACAAATTATTATTATTATTACAAACATTATATTATTTATGCTTGTAAGCAAGAAAATCTTTAACACTATAATATGTCTGATCTAATAGCAAGTCAAATACCTTCTTTTGAAATCTTTTTAATGGCAGTGATTTAAGATTATCAGGAATCTGGTTGTATATACGAATCGACATGCAATATATATTAGTTTTGCAAATATTGAGTTTTTGGTTAGGCACATGGAGTTTCTTACTATTTCTAAAATGTGATAAACCTTGGACTTCAGCATTTGTTTGAAACAAATGATGATGTTTTTTTACAAATACACATACAGCAAGAATATATAAACAAGGTAAAGGTAATATTTTGAGAGACTTAAAAAGTGGCCTACATGAATGCAACTGATTAACACTACATATTGCTCTTATACACTTCTTTTGAACT
>NJDD01001327.1:22947-37570 GCA_002245505.1 Calephelis nemesis
AGTGAGAACTTCACTAAAACTTAAAGATGATAAACATTCATAAAATTTATTTATATTTTCTTGTCCAAAGAGACGCTTTGTTTCAAACCAAAACAAACGCTTTGGTTTTTTTTACAATATGAAACTGGTTTAATGTCTACTTGTATACTTTGTGCAGTTTCATGGTCAGATAAACCAAGAATATGAGTGTGAGAGCAAACATTATCTAAATTGCTAGCAATAACATCCAAACATGCCAATTGCCTAGTAGGTTTCAAAATATGGTGACATAAATTATTATTTTCTAAATTTATTATTAAACATAGACTAACGTAAGAGTAAAGTTGAGCTATCACAGTGTAATGTAGACTATAATACAAACCTTGGAGTACTTTAGTCCATGTTTATTAATAAGGGTTGAAAGCGTGACAAACGTTGGCCGCACTTATATGGTTTCTAAATTAGGTTTCCAAAAATGCAAATTCTAAAAACTAAATCCTCTCCTTTTATACAAAACGGTCACATAGGCGTACACGTTCTAATTTTTTTAGAACGAAAAAACCTTAGATTTTTTTCAAAATTTTCGCCAAAGGTTCGGGCGTAAGAACGGAAAAATCTCAAGACGTCACCCAAGAGGAGTTCGGGAACTCCTGTATGTTTTGGCTCCCCATGGATGAATAAAAAAAATTCAGTCTCTTATATTATTAAAAAAAAAAATTAAAGTGTATTATTGATATGGAAGAAATTGAAATATTAGGATTGTGCAGGCCACAATACATTTCTCATTATTGAAAAATCATACATTTTTTTAGGCACAGAAACCATGCAAGACTCGGACACGTCGAAGTGGCGGATGGTCACCACTGTGGGGGACAAGATCAACAAGTACACCATGTGGGTCAAGTACAGGAAGAGCTTGAGGGGAGACGCCATACCCATACCTGTGCGGTAAGCGGCTGATAAAATTTTATGAGTTTCCGGCATATGTTATCAAAATAACTATAAATAAAGGAGGAAGAAAATCGTTCATTTCACATATTCCATACAAAGAGCACTTGTGACGATTGTAACTAAATACTGCTTCACGAAATGTGTGTAGTGGATACGAGTTTTGTCATTTACCTTAAGCTATCCAGATATGTAGCCAGGGATATTACGATGTTATAAGCAATATACGATGTTATAAGCTTCATATGGAATGTTTAAAATTGAATTTAAATCACAAATTAAAATGCTGAGACACAAAAAATGTATACCTTTTTGATATTTTCCATCGTCAGCACTTGGTAAAACTTCCAAATATTCATATTTTTAAAGAAAGAAACACTTGTACTGTTTTACTTATAACTTATAATTTATTATTTTGTAATTAATAGCCTACCGGTTTCGCTTATACAGCATCATCAGGGCTAAAACTTAAACTACCCTAGCCCTGATGATGTTGTATAAGCGAAACCGGTAGGCTATTAATTACAAAGTAATAAATTATAAGTGATAAGTAAAACAGTACAAGTTTTTCTTTCTTTAAAAATATGAAATGTATACCTTTTTTACATTAATTTCAAGTATTTTTGAAACTTTTTTTACACCAAACAAATAATGCAAACTTAATTTTTCCACATGTCGGCCTTTGGGCTAACATTATTATTTATTATTTGCTATCTCCAGTGACCAACAGAAATACAATAGAGAAAGCAAACACCAATTACGTCATTTAACAGCTATTTCATGTACACTTTTCCATTTTGAGTTGGTCACTGAGACACATAAGTAATCAGCTCCCTGGTAATGTAGTGTAGCACCACACGAGTAATGATATTTTTTGATTACATCTTATATTTAATTGTATTATAAATGTATTACGTGCGTGGTGGATATGTGGTTGGAGATAGGTTTGCGCGCTATCACATCAATCATGGGACTTTGTGTCTTCGACTATTCGTGGGTACTTTGGTTGTACATCATTGTGGGCATCCGTCTGAATAGGCGTTAGAATACATTTTCTTAAAAGTATCTTCACGCGAAGTGGTAGGGAGAGGTACAACCAAGGTACTCACGACTAGCCGAAGACATTAAGTCCCACAATGTGATAGGTGGCAAGCCTATCGCCAACTGGGCACATATCCAACTCCGAGTAACATTTTTTTATTAGAAAATTGGAAAAATCCAGTTTTCTTTTTGTTTCCTGACCCGGGATTCGAACCCAGGACCTCACGCAGTCAAGTCCAATAACTGAACCACTAGACAACAGAGGCGATTTCTTAATAATAAAAAAAAACTACTTTATAATTGAGCAAAATAAAATTCAAATGTACTAAAAAATCCAAACTATCTTCTCCATCATCCCATTTATAATTGAAATATTTCTTGATATACAGCAAGATTTTTTTATCACCATCCAAATTTTTTCTAGGCATAAAGTATCTATAAATAAGTCCATTTATAAAAAAAAATAGGTATCTAGCAGGTAGCTATCTAGCATGTCAGAGCACTCAGCGCGTAGGTACGGTACTTTGTAGACGACTTTGCGATGTCATATCTTAATATTTTAGTATTGAGGGATACTAAAAGAAAAAACACGTATTTGATTATTTTCACTTAAGATCAACATATTAAAATTTGGATGGTGATTAAAAAATCAGGATGTATACCGTAAAATTATTTATACATTTGATTTTTTAAAATACAAAGTAAATCACACAGGGAAAAAGGCGAATGAGTTCGCAGACGCTGTATTATCTGTGTAACATTGTCCCCGTAAAATGGCGCTCTTTGAGTTTCGTATGTTCGTATCCACATGTCCAGTTACGAGATGAAGGGCTTCAACTCCCTCCTGGGCTCCCACTACGACCACTACTACATCGACTACAAGGACTACAACATAGAAGACATCGATCCGGACGTCTTCGTTGTGGATTCAGGTGAGTCGATATTTAAAGAACAATGCTCATAATTAACCTGAGAAACAGTTATCGTGAATAATGATGTTAGGTATCTCAAAAAATTGCTGATTTTTGTTGTTACAAAATCACTCATTACAAATTTTTTAATAAGTTTAACAATGGGTGTATTTAGTTTACATGTCTTGAAAAAGATATTTAAAATGTCATACAGAATAGGCACCATAGACAACAACTGTGATTATCTGTGGTCTATTTGAAATGTTGTTTCACGATTATAGTTACCTACCCATTACTGCCACCACGTACTGCTCTTTTTTAATAGTGATTAATGATTAGGAATATATTAAAGAAGCTTAAACGTAATTTATAAGTAAAAATACGAATAATTAAGCTACAAATACTTATTTTTAGTTGTAAACCAAAATAATTTAGTTGTAAACCAAATTCCTGATAATCTCAAATCTCTTCCATTAAAAAGATTTCGAAGGAAGGTATTTGACTTGTTGTTAGATAAAACATATTATAGTGTCAAAGATTTTCTTGTAGAAAATAATTTATAGTAAAAAAAACTAATAATTATTAACCAAATATAATGAAAGGTATGGTTGCCGAGGAGTTTGTTTCGTCGTTTCTTCTCCTGTCTGGCTAGGTTTGGAAACGGTGGTAGTTTACGGTAGACAGGGTTAAATTCAATTATAGTTATTAAATGATTTGGTAGTAAATAATTAATCTAGTTATAAATATAAATAATTGGCTTAGAAGGTAAAGCATATGTACCTTATTAAATAATATATTTTATAAATGTTAAAATATTTGCACACCAAAATATGGCAGAATATGTTGATATACTTAAATATTTTTGTAACATCTAATTTACACACATATTTCCGCAAATAAATAATTTTCTTTCTTTTCTATTTATAATTTAAAAATCATAACACAGCGAAAAATATTCTGTGTGAAAATGATTAATAGTTTTGACAGTGATGTCGCGTCGTGTGATGCTCAGATAAAGCAAGTGAGTCATTCCATATGATATCGTCTGAAAAAAATAAAAATTGTTGCCGTCTCATTTTAGATTTTGGTGTAACTTTGAGAAACTCTTCTCTAGGGTCCCAAAGAACAAAATTTACACGAGTTTGATTTTCATAAGAGCTTGTTTTCGCCTATTTAAATAAAGACTTTTAAAAATCGATATTTTTAAGGCTTATCAACTTATACTGTGAAATTTTTCTGTTTGAAGCCATCTGCATGATCAAGATGGAATTCACAGTGGGAAAGATAGTTGTTTAAGGGTAAATTAAAATAATTGGCTCGGACGAGGTTTTTTTTTAATGACATTGGAAGGCAAACAAGCAGACGGATTTCCTGATGGTAAGAAATTCCCGCCGCCTAGAGACAAAAAAGATGGTAATGGTGCGTCGCCTTTTACGAACTGCCTGGCAAAGGAAGGCAGATGGTCTATTCTACAAAGGAGCCCGGACCAACACGAGTCCTTTAAATATAAGCAGCGTGCTGAAAATGAGTGTTTTTTAGTCATTTTTCGTGAATTTAAATCAACTCTATCGTCTTAACTGTTGATAATTAAAAACTCATGCTCCGCGGGAATTAAGTATATATATCATAGACAAAATTCAGCCACAAGTTGACTTGAGCTGCCCACTCTTCATAGAAGAAAACTTTGCTCGAAGTTTTGAAATTTAAAAAACATCCAATTTTCAGGTTATGAAACGAGCGTGTTGACTGCGCGATAAAAATCTGATACTCACAGAATCTATTGTTCTTACCTTCAACTTTAAACGACTACATCGCTTGTTTTGTTATTTTCATTTTTAATGCCGTGCGACAATGTAAAATGAGTCGACTTTGCTGATTAGACGATTTTAGATGGAATGACTCAGGTGTGATGCGAGATTAGTTTGAGTTTGACACTTTTGACAGACACAGTGCAAGGAGGTCAACACTGTGCGATCCCATATTTTTGATTTTATTATAGTTTTTGCATTTCTCACGGACTCCGATACCCTCTTACGATTACTTTTGGCTTGTGTCACACAGACACTGATTATTGCTTTTCGATTGCATTGGAAACATAATTTTATATAACATTAAAAAAAAATATAACCTCACAGATTTTCTTTCCAAATTAAACAAGAAAAATTGAATTAATATTCATTTAAAGTAAACAATATTACGTTGAAATCAACAGTTGGGCATTGTTCTTTGTGTCACAGAATAACTTTAATTAGGTACGCAAATGTTATACAAGCGGGCGTTGGGGTCGTCACATTCCCTTAGTAACATAATCCATTATTATAAACATCCGTAATAGTAAATATCCATTATCCATTCATGATGATAAATACCCATTTATGTACATATATATTTTTTTTAGTTAAGTTAGTACAACTTTAGATTACATTGCAAGCGAGGCGATCCTTCATCGTAAAAGACAAAACAAAATACATTTTTACAAAAAGAAAAACTTGTTTGTTATTATCTAATTTAACCTTTATTTAAACTGAATGCGTAGTTTTACCTTAGATGTCTACGAGACTCGGGTCTTATTAGTCATGAACATGTTTGTGATCTGGATGTTCTTTAAATGTATTATGGTGTTGATGTACGTATTTATGTGTACCTGTAACCGCTGCTTTACCACACATATCGTTCGGTATTATTAGATCTATTAAAACCGACCCCCTTTCCTTTAACGAGCCTGGATCATGGTTGCGGTCGTTGTTAAATCAACGATCATTGAACGTTATGATGAAAAAAGATCTGAAAGAAAAAAATGTAAATTTAAACTGGTTGCTGGTAGTTACAGTAATTATAAAAAAATATGATCACTAATTTTTACGAGCTTCGTTAATAGTAGAAAAAAGAATTAATAATAAGTATGGAAATTAAATAATGAAAAGTGATATGAAAACAAATCGATAGTAAGACAAAGAACAGAATTTATAATGTTAAGTGAGCTAATATGGATCCGATTTGTGGAGCAGCAGTAAGTGGAGGGTAACATTTCAGGCTACAAGTGCACTTCGTTCCCTGGCCCGGGCTCGCGCCATTTCGCCACCTTCAACCCCATGAAGGAGTTCATGCATCCCATACACGACGGGCACGTGCACGACGAGTTCTCCAGGTACACCGCACTTTTAAATAACTCCTTACTCATAATATAACGTGTTTACAAATAAATATACTTTGCATTCAAATCACAGAACACTCCTGATAATAAAAATCCTTGTAATAAAAAACATAGCGTCTTTGCCTCCTGAGAGATGAGTTGTTCAAGTCGATTTGTAACCTTTTTGTGATTACACCATTGCACCTAGAGACCCGGCTGAAGTGCAATATGATGACTTCCATAGTTGTTTAAACATTTTATACAAACTGTAATTTATTTTTGACCGCCTCGTTGGTCGAGCGGCTAGCGTACACGCCTAACTACATCGACCAACCGCGAGGCTCGGGTTCGATTCCCCGACGGGGGCAGGCATTTGTGTGATGAACATTTAGATGTCTGTATTTCCGGGTTTGGTTGGGTATTAAATTTATTCTAGTGTCTATTTAAGTAAAAATCGTTGACTAACACCCATAACACAAGCATATAATTTGCTTACTTTGGGGTCAGATTCAATTTGTGTAACTTGTCCAGGGATATTTATTATTTATTTATTTTAGGTTCAAAAATAAACACAACAAGAAGTACGCGAGTGAAATCGAACACGAAAAGAGGTTGAACATCTTCAGACAGAATCTCAGGTGAGGACTCGGCCGTAACGTGACTTGGAGTATTGGAGCAGTATGTGTTAGGTTTTTGCTACCGTCTTTCGGTTATATGGGAGGTCTCTTTAATGGGTTTGATTGAAATAAGATATGTAGATTGAGGACGTCGCGTCCAAATTGACAACACCAAATTTGTCTCCCGTCTCTCTGTTGCATGAAACAAATTTATAACGTACGGATTTATAAAACAGCCAACGACAACTCATTGATACGATATCATAGGAAAGTTAAAAAAACAAATTATATATGTCGGAGATCACACATACGGGCCGAACAAGAGCCACCGGGTTTGTAGCCCGAGAGCTCACATCTTGGGGGTCATTACAGTGTGTACAAACATTGCCTTGAATAGAAATATTTTTATTCACATTCACCTTACAAGAGGCTCTTGTGACGAGTCTATATAATACTAAAACTACCACCGGATCGGAACGCGGCCACACACTGAGAAGATCCGGCAAGAAACTCAGTGGGCTTGTCTTTTTTTCCTTATTCTATACATATTTATTACTATTACGTCATACATTATTACTAGTAAGAGTATGAGGAGCAATTAATCCCAACACTCTTGTCTGATAGATATTAGGCAATCCGATAGATATCATTTGTTATACATCATTATCAATATCATGTTTTTATACAATTTCACTCTGACACATTTTTTAAATTTATTTAGAGGCAAGTCTTTCATCTTTGTTTATTGTAGTTTATTGTAAAAACATATACATTGGCACATGAAAGAATGGGTAACTCTGTGGAGATGGCACACATGCACAGTAAAATTCTTTTTATACCTCGTATTTACATTATGAATATCACAATTTCTTTAAAATGACTGTAAATTCTTCTGAACATGTATTAAATTTTCTAAGATGAACTGGGAAGTAATAGAATATTAATTTCGTTACGCCTTATTCTATCAATTTTCATCAAATAAATGTCAAATGACGTGTTTTGTATTTGCTATCTCAATTGTATTTCTGTTGGTCACAGGAGATAGCAAATATAAAATACGTCATTTAACAGATATTTGATGTACACTTTACCCAGTGATCATCACTAAAAAGATACTGAATCAGCCCCCTGATGTCATTTTCAAAGTGAGAAAATACTCTTAGGTTTCAAATTAAAAACAATGACTGATTAATAAAAAAACATTTTATCTAAAAAAAGCGCAGGGTGCTTGTGATGAGTTGTCAGTGCGGCTGACAAAAGTAATTACGCATACTGGCACGCGTTGGGAACAAAGACTAAGTATTGTTTGGGGTGTAACTCTGTAGTCAAACTAGCTAGAGATAGTTAATAATTTACTGTCCAATTGAATGTGAAACATAATAACAATAAATGCACGTAAAAGTCTGATCTCCGTGGAATGTGAGTGGTGTGCGAGTATCGACGAAGGATCTAGTGCGCATGTGTTGTTGTAGGTTCATCCACTCTCGGAACCGCAAACGCATGAGTTTCACACTGGCGGTGAACCAGTTGGCGGACCGCACGGAACAAGAGCTCGCCTACCTCCGCGGCCGGCGGTACTCCGGCCCCGACCCCACCGGTAACTTCTCCCTCTCCTTTGGCTTACAATCCCTAATACGCCACCCTTTCCTTTATCCATTTCTTTTATCTGACTTATGTCTATTTCCAGAATCTCTTTGCCAATTCAGTATTTAGAGACGATAAAATTTTCTGTACTAGATCTAAACTTTATTATTGGGTTAGTTTGAATGATTGCATTAGTGACATTATTTTACTGTTGCTTAGACCACATTCCGTTAATGTTCACATTTAGGTGAGTATTGTTGATCTGTAACACAAAAACTACGACTTCAATCAAATTTAAGATACAAATATTTTGACAAATTATAATTGATTAAAGGAATAATGGGTTGGTTTCGTGTGGATGATGGTGGGGTGAACGTTGTAACGTGGGGTAACAGTTGTATGAAATAATTTGATTGATGCAGGTCTCCCATTCCCGTACTCCAAGGAAGATGTAGACGAGATGAACGTTAAACTACCGCCAGAATTCGACTGGAGGCTGTTCGGAGCCGTCACACCCGTCAAAGGTAACGTAACTTGAATTTACGAAATAATCGAATAAATTAAATTTAATAAGTGGCCAAGTGCGTGTCGTACTTACATATGAAGGGTTCTGTTGAAGAAAACATTATATAGCATTAGTGTATAAGGTTGAGGGGTGGTAAGAGTGCTGTGCAAAAGATATAGTTAATGCATTTAAACCATTAAAAACACGTTAGATTCGTGGTGACATTCTATAAAAATATTGTTTCAGTAATAAACGTTATTGCTCCTTATTTAGATATAATATTTAATTGCTGTGTTTCTCATAGAGTATTTCCTGATTTAATGAAATTTAGTAACATTGTAACTTTTCTTTGATCTGGAAGTTCAACTGATCCCTCCAATTACCGACCAACCTCAATTCTACCAACCCTGCGTAAAATATTTGAAAAAATTATACTTAATCAAATGTTGTTACATTTTAGCAAATTAGGCCTATTTCATGATAAACGGTTTGGTTATACAAGGGGTTAGATCAGCAGTCGATGCCGGTGTAGAATTATTGAATGTTGGAAGGATTCTCAGGATGCTTAGTGTATTCTGTGATTTGTCCATGGTCCATGAAATATCGACCAGGAAACTACGCCATTATAGAATTAGAAATAAAGCACTCGACATTCTGATTTCTTATTAGAGTCGGAGAATTCAGAAGGTTGAGATTAATGATATAAAATCGACAGGTGCTGATGGCTTACAATGGGTGTGCCATTCTGGGACCTTTTTTGTTCCTTATATATATATATATATATATCAATGATTTACCTTACTACGTAAGAGATAAAACTGAAATTGTATTGTTTGCGGATGATACTTTACTTTTATTTAAATTGAAAAGGCAACTAGGTAAGGATTACGAAAGGAACACTGCGATTTCAAAAGTTGTACGCTGATTGAAAAAAAAAACTAAATATATCAAATTTTCAATGTCCAATCTGAAGCAAGTAGAAGCCGATGTACGTTTTTAGGAATCACAATAGATAAAAAGTTGCAACGGGGGCCCGCACATTGAAAAGCTCGCAATAAGATTGAGCTCAGCAGCATATGCTGTTAAAAATGAGACAGTTAACTGATGTTGACACCGCTAGGATTGTTTATTTTAGTTATTTTCACAGCATTATGTCATATGGAATTCTGCTCTGGGGGAGTTCTGCCGATGTAAATATTATAAAACAATTTTTACAAAAGAGGGCCATATGAGCAATTTATAACTTAGGCCCAAGAGTTTCCATGAGAGAAAAAAAATCAAAGAAATTAATATTCTAACTGTTATTTTCCAGTACATCTTTGAAAATTTAATGTGTGTTCAGAAGAATTTACGTTCATTTAGAAGAAATTGTGATACACATCGTGTAAATAACAGGAATAAAAACAATCTTGCTCATGTGTCCCGTCTCCAAAGAGTTTGCCACTCTTTCATGGGCCATTGTATACACTTTTACCACAAACTTCCCGATTATATGAAAATTTGATAAAACCCCGCCAGTAAATAAATTTAAAAAAATGTGTCAGTGAAATTGTACAAAAAAGGATTCTATACCATTGCTGAATTTCTATAGGATAAGAGTGCTTGATATTAATTGGTCCTCATACCCATATCTTGTTAGTAATAATGTGTGATATAGTAATAATAAATATGAATAGAAAAAAAGACAAGCCAGCTGATTTTCTTGCCGGATCTTCTCAGTATGTGGCCGCGGTCCGATCCGGTGCTAGTTTTTAGTATTATATGTAGAATCGTCACAAATGCCTGTTGCAAGGTGCATGTGAATAAAAATATTTTCTATTCTGTTCTATTCCGTGTAGCAATTTGCCCGGGAGGGATCCACCATCTTACCTATTTCTGCCGCTATAAGTCTGTTATTTGCGGGCTGAGGGGAAGAGTAGCAGGGAGACTTGTACAATAGACCTAACTTTCCGGCCACAAGACAGACACGCATCTGTAACATCTATGGTGTCTATAGGACGCGATTATTTCACCATTACGAGAGTCTATTCGCAGATCTCTTACATAAAAAATAATATAAGAGTGTTAAGGCTAAAACGATAGTGCATTTTAAGTATTATTGAAAAATTCTGATATTTACCTTTTCATGTAAGTATTTTTGTTATATTTGATTAGTGTTGGTGGGAATCAGTTGAATGCTTTGTTTACGTTACAACCATGCATCTTGTGTTTTAAGTTCTCTTCATCATGCATCTTGTATCTTGCATTTCAAAGATCGAAAGCATTGTCTAGTTCCTTAAATGTAACCCTGTATATTAAGAGTAGAGAATTTTCCTTGTTGTTTCGGGTCTTCTGTTAAGAATAGACCTGCAGCTGTCGTCCTGTATGGCAGCGGGTAAGAGGTGAGCAAAGGTAAAATGGATAATTACCCATAAGTACCGTGGTGGTGTGCAGTGACTTGCCCAGACTAGGGAGGGTAGGGTACCCGGTACAGTTGTACAATAGTCCCCTGGTAAACTTTGGTTATAGGACGGCGACATACCTGTAATATCTATAAGTCAAGGTTATATCCTACAATCATAAGAGACTTGCGACATACAAACAGAAAGAATAAACAGCGAACCTTTCCTATCAAAGAAATGTGTGATTTCCCAAAATACTTATTGTACTTGTTTTACACCCAAAAAAAATTCTTGATAATGTATACGGTTTTTGAAAATGTGTTATATACCAAGAACTGCTGATTACACATTGTTCTGTGACAAAATATGCTCAAAACATGGTATGAAATGTTTAAATTGAACTATTTATTTGCTTTGAAATTAGTTTTGCAAATTTTTTAAGAAAGAATAAGACAAGATATTATAAGAAGAGATTTACTTGTTCATTAAGCGCATGCGGGTTGGCTCTCCAGAAAACCAGAAACTTGATTAATTATTCGAGTGACTTGTCAATAGCGCCACAAATGCATTTTGTGTCGGACCCACGAATGGAGTAATGAGTATTCAATATGTTTGTGTCGGGTTCACGATTTCATATTAATCGGGATGATAAACTTGGAAGAGGCGTGTGTATGTATACATGTGCGTGTGTGTGTGACAGACCAGTCGGTGTGCGGGTCGTGCTGGTCGTTCGGTACCGTGGGCGCGGTGGAGGGCGCGCTCTTCCTGCACAACGGGGGACATCTCGTGCGACTCTCGCAGCAGGCACTCGTGGACTGCTCCTGGGGGTGAGCACACATACACATGTACACATGGACACATGGACACATGTACACATGGACACATGTACACATGGACACATGTACACATGGACACATGTACACATGGACACATGTACACATGGACACGTGTACACAACGGGGGACATCTCGTGCGACTCTCGCAGCAGGCACTCGTGGACTGCTCCTGGGAGTGAGCACACATACACATGTATACATGGACACATGTACACATGTACACAACGGGGGACATCTCGTGCGACTCTCGCAGCAGGCACTCGTGGACTGCTCCTGGGAGTGAGCACACATACACATGTACACATGGACACATGTACACATGGACACATGGACACATGTACACATGTACACATGTACACATGGACACATGTACACATGTACACAACGGGGGACATCTCGTGCGACTCTCGCAGCAGGCACTCGTGGACTGCTCCTGGGGGTGAGCACACATACACATGTACACAAGCGAACATATATACAAATTTACTCATATTTTTCTAATTTCGCTAATATTCGTACAAAGCAGTACGGGTTTTTCTTAAAAAAATGGATTTAGGTTCTGCAGACTACAAGGTTACAAGGTTGGGTAAGGTACATTTGCCATTGATTGCTTTCTTTTGTACGGAAAATGCCATCTCTTCTTCATTTTTTGATCAAGGTAATGCACGGCAATGGTCAGATCTACAGAAAACAGGTCAGAAACTTTTGATCTTTAAAGTTTTTAATGAAAGCCAATACCTTTCGACTTTTCCGCTAGTGAAAGTTTAAAATGATCACCCCAAAATACAACGTTTTGAAATGGTGTCCTGTGAATTACTCAAAAAATACGTACTTACTTACTTTCCTTGTGCTTTATATTGTATTATCCTTCATCAAATTAAATGCAATAATCACCTGAAGTATTTCATATTTCATTCAATATATTATTGTCCGTCGCATTAAAGAATTTAATTAAATTAAAAATTACCGGGCGCAAAATTAGTGGAAAATATTAACGAGTACCGAACCCGCGAGATGCTGCAGGCTTCTCCGTCCGTAATTCTCATTCCTCGCTTGCGCTTCCAGCGCGGTTTTTAATTACTCAAATTGTCGTCGCGTAACTTTTCACTTTAACCTAAATTTAAGTTCCAATAACCGAGCGAAGGCGGGCCGGGTTGCTAGTGATAAGTAGTTCAATACTGGGCCATATAATAGTAGTCAGTGTCTTGTGTGGATTTGTGGTCTAGATATTACATTTTTTAAAAGCTTCCGCAACAAAATAATGAATCGAACTTGTAATTTCATTAAGTATTTTGACAAATTTTATATAGACTCGAACTTTAAAATTCACGGATTTCGCATTTTGTTACATTTCTGATATTATTATTCTGCTGCTAATCCGTCTGCTTTGTTTGCCTTCCAATATCATAGAAAAAGCCGTAAGCTACAACTTTGTATTAGGTCAGCTACTATAGTCACAATTTATTCATTTTTATATAGGCTTCGTTCTGAACTTACAAATGTCTTTTTTAAAAAAATACGTATTTTTTGTGTTATCCGCAGAAACCCCCTTGCAAAACGTTGTTTTATTGGTTAAAAATTTGAAAATTTCATTAGTGGATAAGTCGGAAAGTATTGCTTTTACGAAAATAACTTTAAAGCACAAAAATGTCTTCAAATTATTCTATTTATCCCTTGCCGTATTTCACTTTAATTCAAAAATTTCCAAGTGGTGGCTTCAATTATCTAAGTTAAAGCAACCAACGTCATAGGGTCAGCTTTATAAAAGATCTTCTGTAGAATCTAAATCCAAACAACGAAATCTATACATGTAATAAATCTGTAGAAGGGTCAATTCTGTACATTGAAAATATTGAAAAAATAAATAGCAGGGGATCGATACCAAACCTAAATATGTGATTAAAAAAATTTTTGTCTGCCTGTCTGTCTGTATGTATGTTCAGGCATCACGTGAAAATTAACGGTTCGATTTCGATGAAACTTGGTATAATACCTTAATTATATGGCATAATACCTTATTATCCTGGAAATAAAATGGGATACTTTTTATCCCGGAAAAATACGTAGAATAAACATAAATCTTAATTTTTCAGTTTTATCACGCGAAGACCGACATCCGCGCAGACGGAGTCGCGGGCGGAAACTAGTTGGTAATAAAATTAACCTAAAAACTACAATTTCTTTTAGATTTGGCAACAACGGTTGTGACGGTGGCGAAGACTTTAGAGCGTACCAGTGGATCATGAAGCATGGGTTACCGACTGAAGAAGATTATGGTGGCTACTTAGGACAGGTGACAGACCCTTTAGTTGTTTCAATATATTGATAACTGGATGTCGGTATTTCTGGGTATAGTGTTTGTTAAATTTGTTCCAGTATGTATTTAAGTATTTCCATGTATTGGTATTATTGGCATAATATTTATAACATACGTATATATTAAACTAGCTGCTTGTTCCGGCTTCACTCGGATGGTAATTATTTTCATCATAAATTGAGATGTAAGCTTTTTTAATATCATCAATCAAACTGCACACGGTGTGTAAATTCGATTGAAATCGGTTAAGTAGTTTAGGAGTCCATCGCGGACAAGCACCGTGACTCGTAATTTATTTATATATATAAAGATTTATCTCTTTAGAGGTTAGGTAAAGTGGTGTAATTTGTCGTGTTCAGTTCCGTCCTGGG
>NJDD01001327.1:39936-53106 GCA_002245505.1 Calephelis nemesis
ATAAAAAAAAAAAACACGGACTAGGAAAGCTTGAAATTTCGTCAATTCAACTTTTTTTATACAGTTGATTTATGTTTTATTAGATAGACATTTTAGTTGGGAGCATACATAATTCCAATAAGATTCAGAGAAAAACCATAATATTTAAATAATGACGCGCCCAGACCGTTTGTCTGTCGCCTCAACAAAGACCTCACAAAAGTGACGAATGTAAAATTATCTTAATTACTTAGTAAAGACTAATTTATGTTGTAGAGGAATCCTACAGATGTAAGCTTCGCATACCTTAGTATGCGAAGTGTTTCAGTCGGTCATGTTATCGATATCCACCCAACTTGATTCTCATTATATATCGATCTTACAAATGTGATGTATTTAAAACGACGCAATGTATGTACAAAGACAATACAATTTGCGTTAATATAGATTGATTTATTGTATACTAGCTGCGCCCCGCGGTTTCACCCGCGTAAGTCCCAATCCCGCGGGAACTTCGGGATAAAAAGTAGCCTATATGTTATTCTGGGTCTTCAGCTACCTACATACCAAATTTCATCGTAATCGGCTTTGTAGTTTTTGCGTGAAAGAGTAACAAACATCCATACATCCATACATCCATACATTCATACATACAAACTTTCGCATTTGTAATATTAATAGGATAGAGAAATCTTACCAATGTGATGTATGTAAATCTGATTGAAACAACGTTCAATAATAATTGTTTTAAGTGTTATTTGTTAAAACAGGTATATGTGTTACGTATTTTTGTTTATCTGTTTTCTCTTTCTTCTTGTTTTGTGTGTAGCTACAATTCTAAATGTATTACAAACGGCATGTCTCATCCCTTATCTCATTATGTTTAGACATACAGTAATATGTGGCCACGTTTTAGCGTGTTTGTTACTGGGTCCATATACATGTGAAAAATGATTTAATAAAGTGGTTTTATAAATGAAAAAAAAATATCACACTCATATTCAAGGGATTTAGAGATTTATTTAGAAAAAGATGGTCACTTGTGAAACCGTGGACCAAATACATGCAATATAATATTATCGTGATACTCCACGTTAGATATTATTTGTTTATCAAATGTTTCTAGATAGTTATAATTAATGAATAATCTGTCGGCTTCGAGGCTGCCCTCAGGAGGCAAAATGACGGCAAGAAACTTTACAGTTCCTCTTTTTGACACTGATACTTGTACAGTGATATACCTGTTTACGTAAAACGATACAGAACTGAACAAGTGTCGGGGCCGGCCGCTGGTTCTCGCACGTCGGTTGTCCTTCCGTCGTACTTCTCGTACGTCGTCTTGCGTCGTACCTTTATTGCGAGCCTCCAAATTTAGACGTTATACTATCGTAATCTCAGTTTTAAGTTTAAGTTATTTGTAAGACAAACTTATCAAACGGCTTTCTAAACATTTATGTGTTGTCTATTATTTAAATAAATAGATTTTTAAATCACTTTTGTTTTAATTTTTACACTAATTTAAGACTTGTCTTTTTATATCTGATAAAATAAATGTTTATGTTTATACTCTCTGTCTACCGGGGCTGAAGGACTTGGCATGCTCACCACTGTAATGTTTCGGATTGGAGGCTTACATTCTAGGCTCGAGTTGGCAATACATATTTCTCACCATCAGGAAATCCTTCGGATGTTTAGAGACAAACGTTCCATACAATATACTAATTATTAGACAACAATATTTTTCAGCAAAAATTGTATACTGTATGATTTTTTAGCCAATGTACAAATCATAGAGAAAATTGTAATTAAATTTTTTTGAGAAATCTCGCAGCATCAGCTGCACGTAGCAGTATGACAATGTTATATTAAATACTGTGTTTCATACAATAATACAACGATGTTAAACACTAACGTTACAGCGAACTCAGGTTGTCAACGCATCACTACCACCTTTGGTATCTCTAGGCGCCGTGAATTTCTTACGATCAGGAAATCTGTCTGCTTGTTTGCCTTCCAATATCATAAAATAATAAATGGGAATTTTTGGATACATATATAAATATACTCCAGAGCGGAAAGAGAGAGGGAAGCGGCTATAACATTGGAGATGATAGTAGAGTAGGCCACCAGGAACGGATTGGAGTTCTTGTCTGCGAAATCGCGGACAATAATTCTAAAAGGAAAATTGCAACGATCGCCTGTGATCAGACTGCAGGGGTCGTCAGTTAGGGCAATAAAGGCTTATACTCTTGGGCGTACTAATTGATAGCGGCCAGTCATCATGCGCAGTTCATTTCTCGAGAGGGCAGCTAACTGCTTCGGCAAGATTTCTCGCGTGTCGGCCTCTTCCGGTGGAGAAGGGAGGGGGGGCGTCCACCTGGTGCGCAGTAGGTTGCTTAGGGCGCAGCGGCTGGCACTGGTGCTGCTGACTAAGGCTTATAGGACGGTCAGTACGGTCACCTGCTCTGGCAGTGCTGGCAGGAGTTCTGCCTGCAGACCTGGAGGTGTTGAGAGCGTCGGAACCTTTGGTCACGAAGCAGGAAGAAGGTGTTCACTGACACCATGTTGGAGTGGCAGGAGCGTTGGGGATCTATCAACACAGTAGCACATAAAGTGATACGAGTGGGACACATAATTAGTGCTCCATCTGCTGTAAATGTGCGCCGAATAAAATAATTGTGCATGTTGTTGTTTTGGAAATAAACGGAAAAAACACTTCCTGCTGGGCTGACGTTGCTCCAGCAAGAAAAATCTAAACTAATTATTAACCTTATATTTGTTCAAATTTGTGCGCTAAAAACAAAATTTGTGCGTCTTCAGATTTTGCATTTCCTGCTGCGGTAACGTTTTACAGAATCGCGTATTTCAAAAACTATTGTATGTGCGCCTGAAAAATAAACAAGCAGAAATAGCTCTTATTTTCCCTTCTGTTTTGCTTTTGCTTATTTTGCAAAAATGTTAGCTGTTTTCAAACCTGATTCATACTGACGCAACAAATGTAGGTGCTCACTTTGGACTATCGACATCACCTGAAGAAGGGCTTACACAAGCCTGTACAAACAACATACCAACTTTTTTTTATGATATTGGAAGGCAAACAAGCAGATGGATTTCCTAAAGGTAGGAAATTCAGGCCGCCTAGAGACACCAAAGGTGGTAATGGTGCGTTGGCAACCTGAGGCCGGGATGTTAGGCCTCGAGCAAAGGTAAGTTTACCGGCTACCTTACTTTCCAAACCGGAACACGTAATGACGTTATGGCGGCAGGAATAGGTAAGGCGGTGGTACCAAGCCGGGTGAGTTGCTGCGAAACTCTACCACCTAGTCAGATGTCACGGTGCTAGTGACAGTAAGCCTATGCTCGCATCTTACAAGCTGCCTGGCAGGAAAGCAGATATTCTGCGAAGGAGTCCGGACCAACACGGGGGAAAACTTTACGTATCAAATGCACTTAAGTAAAATTATCGTTCCCTTGATTCAGTAAATTAGCACGAGGGCACAGTAGGTACACATCATCATCATCATTAGCCGGAAGACGTCCACTGTTGGACATAGGTCTCCCCCAAAGAGCGCCACAAGATCACGATCACCAGCCGCTTGTAACCAGCGACTCCCCGCGACATTGACCAGATCATCAGTCCACCGGGTGGGAGGTCGTCCAACACTACGTCCTCCGGTGCGGGGCCGCCACTCGAGAACCTTTCTTCCCCAGCGGTTGTCGGTTCTGCGAGCAATGTGGCCTGCCCATTGCCACTTCAGCTTGCTGACTCTCTGAACTATGCCGGTTACTTTCGTTCTCTTGCGGATCACCGAATTACGGATCATATCTCGCAGAGAAACACCGAGCATAGCTCTCTCCATAGCACGCTGAGCGACTCTGAGCTTATTTAAGAGGCCCACATTTAACGGCCAAGTCTCCATATGTCATCACCGGTAACACACACTGGTCGAACACAGTAGGTACACATGAACTATAAATTAAATCTTTCCCAAAATCTACAATGTCCGGTTTATTCGCTCGCACCATATGACGTCACGCTTTCTGTTGGAAGTTTACTGTCACGTGATTTAATTTAAACTTGTATTTTCTTGTCGGTGGCAAATGCAACTCAAATGCAAGCCATAAAGAGAAAAAAAAATCTCTTAAAAAAACACTTATCTTAATTCAATATAATAAATAACTTCGTTGGCTTCTAAAAACAGCAAAAGACAGTACATAACACAAAACAATCGATTTTAATCTTAGCGGATACAAATCTATTATGGATTTGGTTGATGTCATGAATGAAAGAAATAGCAATAAAATGTGTATTTTAACGTTAAAGTACATTAAAGGATTTACCATGATGCTATAATACTACTGGAGATAACATTCTTAAGAAAGATCTGATGACAATTTAAAATATTGCTGACTGACTAATTTACTGAAGTTTCTTCCATTTAACTTTGTTAGTTGACATCACAAGATTTTCAGAAAGAGAGGGAGTGAGTCCGCAATCTTAGGAATTGAAATAAGGGGTCTGATTGCGTATCTTTTTAGTAATGATCACGGGGTAAAGTGTACCTACATCAAATAGCTGTCAAATGACGTGTTTTGTATGTGCTATCTCCGGTGTATTTTTGTTGGATAGCAAATATAAAATATGTCATTTGACAGCCATTTGATGTACACTTTACCCAGTAATTATTACTAAAAAGATACAAAATTAGCCCCCAGGTCTTTCTTAGGAGTGTAATCTCCGGTGCTAATATATCTCGACGGGCTTTACACATCGTGTTTTATCATTTGTGATGTGGAGTCCAGATACACATGTTATGGACCTTGACCTGCTGGTCCGGGCACTCGTCCTGGTGGATCGTCTTGTAGTACTGGAATTAACGAATCACATGAAAATTATAAAAAAACTTTGACCTTACTTTTAAGCGGTTTTGTGCCGAGTTTATGTAAGCACGTGATGCAGTGCGGCCCGCGCGGGTCGGTCAGGTTCTGGTCACACCAACAATACTCTGCAAAGGATCTAATGTTTTGACTTATTTATTTTCTAATTAATGTATTCTTTCCGTATAACCAGCAGGTCTAGGATGTGGACAACAATAATATCTATTACATAAACTGTATGTTAATTTTGATGCACTGACAATGTCTACTGATTGACGAACAACTTACTGTACAAAATATATAGGTAAGTACATACTCGTAAGGTGGATCTAATAGTTTAAGTGCAATAAAATGACAAAAATTGCCTTCGATTTCAATATGTAAGTCATCTGCTTACGTAAACAAAAATTTTAAGTATTTTCCTTGATTTCTTTGTGGTTCTATCATCAGCTCCAGACTTGGTGGAAATGGGACCATGGTGGAAATATGCTATTTCATATAAAAAAAAGGATTTCTAAAATCAGTTCACAAATAACGAAGAAGTACCTAACGTATATGAAAAAAGAAATCAATAGCCAAAAATATAACATCCGTTTTCGAAGTCGGTTAAAAGCGATCTTACTGCACGCCTGCACGCCCATCGTAGTCACAGTTTGACTTATACAGCAGTATTAGAATAATCTAAAAGGTCAATGACACATACCGTCCAATAATTCCAAGGCGGATAGTGCGGAAGCCATTTTTTATTTTTTCTTGGTTTTTCACCGCCATCTTCTTGTCTTAGTATCAACGAGTTCTTTAAAATGTTACTAAGTTGTTCATTACTTTTGATCTTTGATTTAGATGTGTCCAGTAATATTTTGATTATGTTATATACAATTTTCTTTTGTGAGTTTTTTTTCGACTTTGTTATAATCTCTTGTAAATTATTATGATGTAAGTTTCCATTTTCAAAATTAAAACTTTTTAAGTTATTTTTGTAAATGTTTACTATATCCCGTTTCTTCAAAGTATCTTTGATACTATTTGAATTTAAATGAATTCTGATAAGTGGTATATAGTGCATGTTTGTTGTTTTCATGTCGTTATACTTGTGTCCATGCCGTATTATTCTCCTTACTAATAGTTTGCTTCTTTCATTACTTTTGCTTGCACGGGTTAAATCAATGTTTTCTTTGCTTAAAGGTTCTTGTTGTATATTTACTTCATATAAATCATGAAGAAACTTAACAATGTTTGGTGCTAAAGTTTCTTGTAAGTTATTTAAATCTCTAACGACGAAACTGTTGGAATTTTTAATAACAAATAAAATAGCTACTATGATGGCATACATTTCAACTTTATGTTCAACATGAAGACTGATTGTATTTGATTACTTAAAAACAATTATGACATGCAGCCAAGCTTAGTGTTTGATTGTTTTATTGGTTGGCACTTGGCGTGGTGGAGCTCTTGCATTTTTGTATATGACTGACTATAATTGTAATTTAAAGGAATAAATATTTTAACTATTACTTCTCACTATATTTATGAAAATCTAATCTATATTAAAAAAACCTTTCATCATCATCATCATCATCATTTCAGCCATAGGACGTCCACTGCTCAACATAGGCCTCCCCCGTTGACTTCCACTTCGACCGCATGTCGGCGGCCTGCATCCAGCGAGACCCCGCGACCCTCATAAGGTCGTCTGTCCATCTCGTGGGTGGCCGTCCTATGCTTCACTTGCCGGTACGTGGTCTCCACTCGAAAACTTTTCTGCCCCAACGGGCATCAGTTCTCCATGCTATGTGCCCCGCCCACTGCCACTTCAGCTTGCTAACCCGGCTGGCTATGTCGGTGAATTTCGTTCGCCTGCGGATCTCCTCATTTCTGAATCGATCTCGCAGGGAAACCCCGAGCATAGCCCGCTCCATAGCTCGCTGTGCAACCTTGAGCTTTTTTATCAGGCCCATAGTAAGAGACCACGTCCTGGTGCCGTAGGTCATCACTGGTAACACACACTGGTTAAGGACTTTTAAAAACTTTTTTTTAAAAAACTACCATGTTTAAAAAAAAGTGATGTTCATTATCTAAATACGAGAAATAAAAATAATCTGGTGGTCTCGTGTTCATAAATCTCGTGTTCATAAAATAAATATTACCTTCATACGTACGTGCTAAAACACGTTTCTACAATAAGCTACTAATTGACATTAGAGATGTTGCCTTTAACAAGTTTAAAAATGTATTAAAACAAAGATAAAAAAAAGGGCTGTTATAAAATCTCAAAATATTTAGATAACGAAAATGCTTGGAAATAGCCAGTTATAAGTAACTTCAATTTGTCATTATTTTAATGTAAGATAGCTTTATTGTAATGAGACTAAAGTGTATACCTGCTTAGTATTTTGATTTCAGTAATATTTTGTAAGTAACATTATTATATTCACATCACATTAGCATCTACGACTACGTGTGTGACCGCGATTCCGACCCTGTGGTAGTATATAAAAATGTCGATGCGCTCAAGTACCTACAGACAAATCTCCTGATAGTATCAGATAATTGTCGCCTTCAGACACCACAGATGTTACTAGTGCACTATTATCCTATGACTCATTTATAAATATAATGTATGGGTTGTTTAGCCTTGACCTCTGCTTTTTTGGTGCATTTAGCAGCTATAAGGTCGCGACATTCAGGAAATTTGTTTCTGGTGTATTGCTGTCTTGAAGCCAGGAACTTGGACCACATGTGCAAGTCTATTGGCTACCGTACTTTCAGCACGGAACAAGTAATTGGCAAGCACATGGCACCTGCCACCAAGGAACCCACTAGTAACCGAGGACACCAAGTTCCACAACGGGATTGTGGCAAGCCAATCATCTACCGGGTACAAAAGCCAATCCCGGTCTAAGTTGTTTTTATTAGAAAATTTTTAAAAACACGTTTTTTTGATCTGGACTGGACTGAACTTGGACAAAAAACTGTCATTATGGTGGCAGGAATAGGTGAAGCGGTGTATAACTAGTCGGGCAAATTACTGCACAGCACGCTACCATCTATGGTCTTGCTGGTAATGCTAGATGTAACCTACGCTCAGTTTAATTGACCACCTAGGCAGAGAGGCAGACACTCTATTCTACTTAGTGCAACCGATTCAACGAAACAAAAATGAGAGCTTTGCGAAAAAACCGCTTGCCGATCGCATTTGCATTGCGAATGTGGATAGTTGTAGGTACTTACTTCCTTACTTTACTACCATAAATATACATTAATCTTATTATTAAATTGCCATTATTAAGCCAGACTATATTCAAATTGCTACCTTCAAAACAAAAATAAATGAAAGGGTGACTAAATGTTTTCAACGTATAAAAACTTTTACCCTGTTATTCCAAATATCTACGTTTTCTTTATCAAGTAACTGAATAATTACGTACTTATATCAAAATGATCTTCAAAATAATAGACAATTACAATTTTTGTGAATGTCTCTTCATCATTTTATTTTATTTCGTTCCACTTTAAAGGAAAAAATAAAAATAAGTGCCTTTTGAGGGCACTGGCAGTAATGAAACACTTAGGCACAATCATGATGAGAAAACATGTTTATTTATTGGCTCTAGTAAGATTTACATAGCTAGCGTCATCAGTCTAAAATTGGAAGCAGTAAGGAATCAGCAAAAATAATCTTGGTGGGAATCGGGACCAAAAATCTAAATTTTTTTTACGAATTCGAAGCACCGATTAGTTTAGTCCAAGAAAGAGTTATGCTAATAAAAACTACTAGATTATTCATATAGTTACTACAATATATGGGATAAAGATAACATTTAATCTAACAATCTAAGGTACCCCACCTTAGACCAATTCATCTTATTAATAAATCCGGACCTGCGAATAATAATGACCTGAGTCTGAATTGAGTTAAGTTCAAGACCGAACGATCTACTCCCCTTTTCTACACTGACCATACCTATTATTATATATCAGTAATATCGTTGACAAGTAGTGAGAGTCTTCACAACGATAGGTATCTATTACTGTTTTAATAATTGAAATGTTTCAGTGAGCATCAACGTGGAAGTGGGAAGATAAGAACATGGTGACGGAATTAAATGAATGATGAAAATAGGCGGACTGACAACACTGTACCCTCAGGCATACCGCTAGTGAAAATGGACAAAGGTGACGTAGCATCTGTCGCTTAAACAAGTTGACTTTCTTCCATAAGAAGCAGCACACTAATTGAAAGTATCACACGTCGTGAATTAATAGCATGTGAAACCGAGATCCCGGCCCCTTTATAGTCCCGTCTTTGGGATTAAATTCCTTAAAAATGAAATATATTTTTTCTTTACTTAGTTTACCTGCCAATTTATCGAGTTAAGAAACTGGGAGTTTCGGCACTATCGTGAAAGAAGATGGTCGTAGTTTTTTCGTAATTAATGAACTTCGTGTCATTTATGAGTAAAATTGGTTAATTTAGGTCGTGATTAGGTTAATTTTGTTCAGTATTGTGTTTCCACGTTGCTGCCACATTTCACAAAATGAGTTTGAGTAAGGAGGCCACCGCTTTACTCGAGACCCCGACATGACATGACCTACGGATCAAGTGTTTTCGCTCCGCAAAACTGTAGAAAAGCATCTGGCTGTGGCTCAGAAGGTTTTCTGTAGTTTTGTGGATCTCGAAAAAGCGTTTGATAGGGTTTCAGGAAGAAGGAACTTGAAGGAACTTTGAGACATTTTACCAAATTATGGGATAGTCGGGCCCCTGCTTCATGCGGCGCAGTCAATGTATTTAGACGGTAACGCATGCGTGTGGGTGGACGGCAACATACCGCCTTGGTTTGATGTCAATATTGGCGTCAAACAGGGTTGTGTGTTGTCAGCGTGCTTGTTTATCTTGCATTTGGAGAAATGTCTTCAAAAGTTAAGATAATTGAATGTGGGAATGCGCATGTGTGGCCAAATGGTGAACTGCCTGCTTTATGCAGATGATGCTGTACTTATGAGCTGTACACCATCTAAGCTGCAAACACTGGTCACAGTTTTAGAAGGAGATTGTAAAGAAAGGGGCCTTACATTTAAATGCGATGAAAATGCAATGCGGTTGGTCGTCGCTTCGTTCGCTCGCATAAATATAAAAGGGACTTTTTTTGGCATTAGAAAATTTTGTCTATAAGACCTTTTTCTCGAAATGTGTGTGTGGGTCGCTTATATTTTGTTTCTTTGAACTACAATAGTCTGTCTTGAAACTACCCCTTTGTGACCCCTTAATACTTTTAAACAGAAACTGGACCCATTAGGTAAAACAATACACATTTATTAATAGTGAAAATCTTTAATTAATACTATATAATTTCTTATCTATTATTTAGTCACTAAATTTTAGTGCAATTCGCACTGATGCTGCTCATTTTTTACTAAAGAAAGAAAAAGCATGACATCTGCTTTATCGACATCAAAGTTTCTTGGTGTTATTTAATAACGAATACTGACTTGGTTTCTCTGATTTTTCGAACAATCGAGATGCAGCAATTTCAGCGACGGCAACATAATTTTCTCATCGTCATTGATGGCTTGCCAATCAAGCTAGAAATCAATCAAGCTAGAAGCTAGCGTAAGATGATGAGCTTGTAAAAAATAGACCACTTTTTATCCTAATATTTAATTCTTATTTGCGAAGAAATGTTTTGACTTTTCATGTGGTCAGAATGTTTCTTTTCCATTTTAGTTCACATTTTAGTTCCAAATGCATTTACAACTTCGAAGAAGGTACTTACCTGCATGATGGTGCATGTCTTTCGATTCACTTAGTTTTTAATTTATGTAGTTATACAACAACAACAACCAAAATTTAGAGCTAGAAATAATTTTGCCAAAAGTATGTTTTAATTTCTTGTTTACTTTTATATTTAAATGGCTTACGGCCAACTTCTTACAGGATCTTGTTAATGAAAACATGTTATAAGTAACCAATATAGTCATAACTTGCTGATTTTCGTAACATACGACTAATTACATTAGATAAAGTATTTCTATCTAAAGCCTCTATATGTCCGTTTGCGTTCGCTATTTCGTCGTAAAGTTGCATTTCCAACAAGTCACTATATAGTTTGAAATTAGGCTTACTAGGCTTCAAATTACACCACAAACATCCTTTTCGGGGATGTAGTAAGTATCGTAATATTGGTTTTTGTGTTACTTCGAAATATTTCCTTGCCATTGCAAATGATACGAAGATAAAAAAGAAAGCATATTTTGCCGCCATATCACGTAAAAAATTTAAACTTTTTTTAACTTCCAAGTCAACATTTGCTATTATTGTTTCTGGTATTAAGTTTCTTAAAATGTAGATCTACTATGTCGCAGATGATTTGTGAAAGAATTTGCAATCAATTTAATGTAGCGATTACAATAATCTGTTTTGAATTCAACCATGAAACACAAAATGTCTGATTAAATTATGATTTCTAATACTTTGTAAAATGGAATGGGAAATGAAACTACTATTAAAATAACTAACCTACAGTCGACACAAGAGCGATTTTGGCGCCTTAATTTCCACACGTTTGAGGGAAAATGGCGGGAAATCGGAAAAACGACGAGATCTTTCGATTTATTTATTAAAAACATGTAAATGTATATATTTTTAGGATCCCTGAGAACTAAACTACGTAATAACGTAAAAACGTGTATGCTTAACCCCAAAATCTACCTCCAATGACACAAAAACACTTAAAAGTAACCAAGGAGTTCTGGTGGAAACAAGAGCAAAGTTAGACACGTTATCTTTTCGTAAATTTCGTGAACACATTAAGTTAAACAGTCGATACCTAATCTAACAAAATGGTTTAGAAAAATATACCTATAATATTTTAGACATTCCTGTATTCTTATCTGTTGCCGTTTGCTAGGTCCACTAGTTGGTATATTGGTTTGATTCACTGAATAACAAAGTTTCATATTTTTGATTGAATTGATTTTTTTTTCTGTCCGAAAATACATCTGTAGGTATTCACTCTAACTAGTTGGAACTCGATGAATTCATAAGTTGTAAATTAAATTAAATATATTTGGTAGTTTCCCGTCAGGCAAAACCAAGACAAGATTTTAAATTTTTTTGTTTTCATTCCTTTTAACAGATAAGAAAAGCGAAAGTTCTGTAACGTATTGTAACTACAAGTCCGGACACAACAATAAACAGTTTCAGTAAATTTCCCCACAAACTTATTCATAAAAGCTTTCCGTGGTTACTACCGGATTGGATTTCCGTGCGGGTCTTATTATTAAATACATTTACACCTCCAAAGTGTAGTACGTACTTGTTTACAGTAAAACGAGTACAATACAATGCAACATTAAATGAAAACCCGCTTGTGGGCTAATGGGAAGTACTTATAATATAATATAATATAAGTACAATTTTGTTGGAATGGTGGCGTTAAATAAGTAACGAATTCGATATCATTTTATTTTATTCAAATTATGCCTATAATTATGTTTTTCAATAGGTACGCTTTATAGACTATATCGTTATAGTAATGGAAGTAGACTTATTTATTTACTAATTGCAGAAATACACATTGCCTGTGAACGACAGCAGGTGGTACAATGACCTGATACTGGGATAGTCGACATCCCAGTTGAAAAGATACCTAGTTCACTGATCAACTAAGGTACCGCACTAGCAAAACTGATGTGATTGTGCAGCAAGAAATAGGCAAAGGTCGTGGCAAAAAACTACCATTTTTTCAGCAATCATGGTGGCACTGTACACACGAGTAGGTATACCTACCTATGCTTACCTCACAAGAGCTGTCTGGCAGATCGACAATTAAGTATTTCTACTTTGTAGGAAAACAGCAAATAGATTCCATCATAAGTTGCCTTAAAATTAATAAATATTTTAGTCGTACGTTGGCGACCTATACCAGGTAACGTTTCGTGCCTAAGTTAGTTTACCGTCTACCTTATCTAACTAGGAATTTATATTTTTAAATGAAGAAATTATAATTTATTATTTTATAAGTAGCCTACCGGTTTCGCTTATAACAGCATCATCAGGTGCAATCTTCAACTGCAGCATCAGCAACTTAAATGCAACTTAAAAGTAAGTTCCTTACTTAAAAATATAAATGGAAGTTTTACCAAGCGCCGACGATGGAAAATATCAAATATACTCGTATCTAATCTAGAACAAAATTGATAGAAGAAAGAAATTATTTAATTTGCAATTTTCCTTCTCCTTCGTATACTCTCCTTCGTGGAGTGCAGCCGGTTTCTCCTGATGATGCTTCGGTCACGAAGCGAAACGTACGT
>NJDD01001327.1:53567-69043 GCA_002245505.1 Calephelis nemesis
AAGAGTTGTTCCCTGTCTCCCGTCCTACCTGGTCTCATGCTGTAGGGCTGACGGGAGCAGGCGACACGTTGAGTTTTTGATAGTGTGTATATTGTTGGTTCTAATAAAACAGTTTAGAGGTGTGTGTTGTGTGGAGCTGGATATATTTCGGAGTTTTAGCTTCCGGTAAGTCCAATTCATTCATAGCGCACTATTTTGTCTGTTTTGTTACACTATAATACGTATAAATTTTTTTGCCGGAAAATTTAAAACATAATTAAAACATAATAAAATTTAATCTTGAACATGCTAGTGGTGATCACTGTGAAAATAAAGTATTAGTAATTAGACTAATCCAGTCAGTCGTTGCAGTACATAGCTAACATAGCTTGGCTACTACAGTGGTGGAACGATCCAGAAATTAGTAACAAAAAACTAGACTTGTCACAATTGAATTATCGTGACAAACAATATCGCATACTCTGACATCTTGAAAACATTTCCATGTGAACGTTTCGAACTTGTTTAGTTTAGGTTTGGTTAGTGTTGCTGCAATGGCTAAATGCAATATTTTAGGCCTTAAAAGACTAAGTGCAAAATAAATTTGATAAAATATAATTTTATTCGTAATTATACCTATCATCTTCATACTTTGGTTATATGAAGTTTAATTAAAATTAAATTTTAAATTATTAGTTATACAAAAAGCCAATAATAAGAAGTTAAACACACAAGAATATGTAATGCAAATTCGTAAATTAAATCTAACACACACATGCAGTATTGCAATAACGTAAATTTTATTTACCCCTAAGTATTTAGTATAATAAATATTGTTTAAAATAGTATATAAAATAGCAAACGAATAGTTCCAATGTTAATGCGTTTAGTTATATTAAATTTTTGGTTTCATTTTAATCCTGAAATCCTACTGGACGTAGAAACTAGCAGCCAACAAAAATTCCAGTTTACTGTATTCATTGTGATAAAAGGATATTTAGTGCCTACCAGATGTATAGTCGCCTCTGTGGTCAAATTTTTCAAAATCTGTGTGCAGATTCATTCATCAAAATCAAAAGTGCCTACCAGATGTATAGTCGCCTCTGTGGTCAAATTTTTCAAAAATTTGACTTCTAGAGGTCCCAGGTTCGATCCCTGGGCCGGGCAAAAAATAAATAATAGAAACTGTTTATTTTCATTTTTTTTAATAAAAATGACGTTGCCCGAGGCTGGGTATGTGCCTGAGGCTTGCTACCTCTCATATTATGGGTCACCTTAGTGTCTTTGGCCAGTCGTGGTTGTGCCTCTGCCTACCACTTCAGGGATATGGGCTTGAAGATTTAAGATTTATTCAAGTTGGTATTTATTTTGTACTGCTACTACTATTTAAACTTTGGCCGCTTCTTAATCGGAAAATTTATGTTAAGACTTTTGCTAATAGGTTAGGATTGCCATAAGTTATTAAAATATGGTGGTAGGTCAATATAGTTAGCGGACGAAATGTATATGGGAAAATTTACCAGCGTGGAAACACTAAAAGAAATTGTAGCTGTTTCATGTGCCACCACGTTAAGGTAAAAAATACATCTATCAGTTTTTGATTAGAGAAACCGTTGTTGTACAAATAACGTCTCAGATTCAAATTGAGCTTGTATTTTGTTCTGTTTACTTAAGCGTTAATTGGCACAGTGTGTCCTGAATATTTATGAAAACTCCTCACTTCTCCCATTTAAAGGGGAACTGACATTTTATCGTCTTTTTGATTAAGCGACATGAATTTTAAACGCACAGGTCGAAAGTTGAACGTCAAAATGTCGGAGTTACCGACGAGTACCGCTGAAGCTACAAATTATCTCTGCCAACTTTATTTCGTTAATTTACAAGTGTTCATTTTGCTTTACTGCACAGCAGGGTGTTGTGGTTTTTAATGATTTCACTTATAATTATAAAATACTGACTGCATCATTATGTGAACACGGTTACTACATATTTTCATTTGTAAGTTTATAATACTTTACTGAATAAGGATAACAGTTAACTGAAGTTAACTAATTGCTAGCTACAGTTTCGCTCGTCTTGTTGAGTCGCTCTCTCATTGGAAACGCTACTACAAGAAGTAGCCAGTGCTTTTTCTGAGTTACGAAACTGAGTATCCGTGTGGTAAATTAAAATTGGCATGGTTTTACATACTAATTATTTTTAATAGCAATGTGAAAATATTTAGTGAATTTAAACAGCCTGTGACTTGTTTGTTCTTAGCTAGGACGCAGAATAAGTAATAGTAGCTACTTAGGTTCAGCAGATTGACCCTTTATAAAAGGCAATCTTGAATGTAAGCAAAAATTTAACTGTAATGCTTGCTATAGAATATTGATTGAGCCATAAGGTTATATCTATCATCCATATCTTAGGTATCAATATTTTTAATAGCACTGAAAGGCAATCAAGCATAGAAACTATATACTCGTACTATGAAATATCTACACGATAGAATGTGAACACGCGTGAGTAGTGACTCGGCTAGCGTCCCAGGCGACAAACCAGCGGCGACTAGCTGCAAGTCTTACTCAGCTCATTGACTAGCAAGTGCTGACCCGAACGCATACATAAACTGCGATATAACACTCCTCTAAGTGGATACCCACAGTAATCCGCTGGTGAACAAGTCGTTTCGCAGTCGCCTGTATTTGTATTGTGATGACGTTGCCTGTGATAGGTTCGCGCAGAGCGGAGATTGGTCTAAAGCGTGGTTGCACGTTATGCTAGCCGCTTCATCAGATCCTCTACCGGCGCTTCAAGTTCGCATTGTGCACAGCAAGGTCTCTTAGAACATAACATTGCTTAATGTTTGAAATTAATTAACAACAAAATAAGTACTTGCTTCGTACTGTGTAACGCACGTATGTTAATGTAACCAGCTACCGGAGGCGGTGATACCAAAGCATTGCGTCGTAATTTAACAAGCTTTAAGAAAAATATAGCATAGTAATTCCTAGAAGTTTGACAGAGCAAGGGCAGACTCGGTGCTACCGCCGTTCGTAAGCAGCTGAGAGAACTTGCTGTCGGGTGAACTGTTTGTTCAATTACGTACTTCATCCACAAAACATGTTTTTAATCTATGATAAAAAAGTGACTTAAAATCGCCTCAGTTATGAGCTTCACTTATCTTAATGACAGGAACCATAAAATACCTGTAAGTGAAAAAGTATCTAAGTAAAAGGAAGCTAAGTAGAGCTTAGGTCTTTACTAAGATTCGTTTCTCTTGTTCAGCGAGTTGATGCGCCCCACTGTGCATCTAAAAGGTATCATTACAACAAACTTTGTTCCCAGTTTACAGAAGGGGTTGATTACGGAATACATTTTAATTCTAAGTACACCTGTACCCTTTAAACTGGCTAAGTGTTTTTAAAAGCTTACGAGTAAGGTTCTGTACTTATAGCTTATGTTACACTTATCGGATGATTTAAATAAAATACATGTACATATTATGTGTAAAATAAAACTTCGTTATAAAAAACTTGTTTGCAGAATATGTGTGTTTTAGGAACAAAAAAGAAGATATTTCAAGAACATTTTAACATAACAAAATATTCTACTATTTTGTGATATGCAAATATTATTTTTTTACTACAAGGGACATGTTATCATTATAATCTTGGTTACTGGAAGCTCTGATTTGTAATTTTTACTCCTGTATAGGAAGGTTTGTGTCCGGTTTGGAACGAAAAGTTGGTAGATTAAGGAAAATTTTAACCTAAATTAATATAAAAAAACCTAAATTTAAAAATTTTATTTAAAATATCTTCGTAATAAATAATTAATTTGTATAAACAAAAAATATCGTCCCTGTAGAGCGAAAAATCACTAAGTCGAAAAATGGTCAAAATGAGTTATCAATGTCCCTAAAACTACATTTTTTTTTAAATACCGGTCGTACGATAAATAACGACGTAGAGATTTTTTCTATTCAAGTTTTGATGCATCCGTAACCTTTTAGCTAAAATAAAACAACTAAAATGATTTAGTGAGGTTTAGAATTCAACAATAAGATAGTAAGCGAAAAATAACTAACTCGAATTAGTCATTATTCACTCATTATAGCGAAATGATTGTGAAATATTGAAATATATTATAAATCATCATTTCAACTTGATTAGGTACTTCTTCTGTAATAAAAACGTGAGATTTATTGTGAATAATAATTAAGATCTGTTAGTGATTATTTCTAGAACTTTGACGTGTACCGTTACATTTAGGTACTTATCGCTTTCGAGTTAGTGATTTCATTTCAGTCGAGACAACGTGCGCTGTGCGTGGCGATTTTCGTTAGTTGCGCTAGTATTGGTCAGCATACTTAAAAAAAACTTTAGTTCAAAAAGTGATAGCTTAGCTTTTATAAAAAGTAAATATTAAAAAAACAAAATCGTTGCAAATGTATATTATTTTGACAAAAACGACAATAAAATACGAGTCTGCAGAGATTTTTTCATGTATTTCAAATGAACCAGCAAGTTAAGCTCTTAAATATATGGATAACTTGGGTCTATACACAGGAAAAGATGAATGTGGTTCTCGAGATCCAATGAACAAAAGCAGTTCGGAAACGTAGCAGAAGGTAAAAGATCTTATAAACTCTTTTCCTTAGCTCGAATCTCGCCAATAGTTTTTTACGCCAAGAAAAGACTTGTGGGTAACGTACACACCTTAAAATAATGCTAAACGCCGAGAACATTTGAAAGAAGAATATGGCTGACACATTGCAGAAGCACAGCAAGTGCATCGTGCAATCCTTAAGATAATTCTTAAGGATTGTACGTTATACACAAGTCTTTTTTTGGTGGTAAGAAATGACATATTATTTAGTGCCAAATATTTTTAGAGACAAATAAATAACATGGTTCTTCATTAGTTCTAAGTTGCTTTACAATTCGAACATTTTGTCGTTCGTAAGTTGTTTGTGAGTTTGCTGTGCAGATATTGTTGGTTACTTTTTTTCTGCATTGGCGTCATTCTCGTATATGGAAGTGGATTTTATGCATAGCACTTAGAGCGTGAACAGAGACATACCTATCATTGTGTGTTCCAGGACATTTTGTAAGTCAGTTATGGAACTAGCTCGCTCTTCAGAAACAGTCAGCACCATTCTTTAGAGCTAAAGTATTAAATATAAATAATGTTAAAAATACAAGTAAAGATACCAACGACAACTAATTTAAAGGGTTAAAAATAAAGTGACTTCGAGGTAAAAGTCTTTTTAAATTTCGCTATTAACACAATAGTCCTATTTTGAATAGAATATTTTAAAAATTCACGAAAATTACGTACTGATTACAGAAAAAGCTACTAAAAAATAAATACAATAAAGTACCTAACACACGCGTGGCCATTACTTATTTCAGAAGCCAAGAGGCAAAAAAGGCAAAATTGTAAAAAGACCTCTGTAATTTGTGCCTAAATGGATTAATTTCACACGAGCTCCACTAATAGTACAATTTTATAGATGTGCAAAGACGTAGTCGATAAAATTGAGGAACTAGATGTCACGAAGGATGAATAGGAAGTCGGTATATAATTACCTTCGTTCTATTTTTTGCATTACCATAATAAACGATTAGTTGTACGTTGAAAAATATTATTTGTGTTTGCTTCTATAATGATAATACATTTGATTAAGCTGATTAACCTGTTTCATATTATAGTGTGATCATTTTTACTATTATTTTCAGCTGTTTCGGCGAACTTTGTTCCATCCGTTCAGTTTGTGTAGGACAATTATTTTTACCCCACAACACATACCCCATAGTACCCAACTCCCGTTTGTATAGTTTGAAACAACATGACCATGTTGTAAATGCCACCTTTATTTATTTATATTTTTTAAATAAGATATTACTTATAATGTTTATTAGGTACATTAACTCGAGTTGTTTTTCTTAAAAATAACATAAACCGTGTGAAAAATTAGTTAGTGAACTAAGACAAAAAATTAACTAATTCAAAAATAAGGCAGATATTCTAAAAATTAAAAATTACTAATTTGCATTTTTTAAGTTTTCTAAGTAATTTCACTATTTTCATTTAGTACATTCAGTGTAATAAATACTTTTTTAAAATTTTTAAAATTTCATTTTTTCAAAACTTTAACTGCGATTATCTCAAAACGGGTTTTTTAAATTAATGACTTTTACTTGTATGATATTTGCACATAACAAAATAGTAGAATATTTAGTTTTGACCACCTCGTTAGTCAAGTGGCTAGCGTACACGCCTAACTACACTGACTAATCGCGACGCTCGGGTTCGATTCCCGACGGGGGCAGACATTTGTGTGAAGAACATTTAGATGTCTGCATTTCCGGGTCTGGGTGTTTATTAAATTTATTCTAGTATCTTTAAGTATTTCTATGTATTAGTATCTATTGTTGACTAACACCCATAACACAAGTATATAATTTGCTTACTTTGGGGTTAGATTCAATTTGTGTTGTAAGTTGTCCAGGGATATTTACTTACTTAAATGTTCTTGCAATATCTTCTTTTTTTGTTCCTAAAACATACATACATACATACATATTCTGCAAAAAAGCATTTTTTTTCGTCGAATTTTACTCTTTTAAACGACGTATAGTGCTCAAATAATATGTAGGTATTCCTTGTTTACCGTTTGACCTTCCGGCAAGAATTCCAAATGCGCAATGCCGCGATAGTCAGAGAAAACACTCAATATGACACTGACTTTTAAACGGGTTTTTTCGGTTTCGGTTAAGTTGGTAGGCACCACTTAGAATCTTGTTGACTAGTTTACATGACAAAACTCGTGAACCTACGTCTCAATGACAGTATATTTCCTGAATTTTGGGTCTATTATATAAGTAAAAGTATATTATGTATGTATGTATAATATGTAACGCCGTGGATCGTTACCGTATAAATTGCTGCACAGCTTAGTATAAATCTATCAGTTGCTGATGTCTGTCTTGTTTGTGACAGCCTGTACACGCCTCTCACGAGCTGCTTGACAGAAAGGCAGTCAGAAAGATGGTCTACTATACTCAGAAGAGAAGGACCAATACAGGGAAAAATATGTAAAGGATGCGGAAGTTATCGTACGTAGATTTCTTTCACTGTATTACAAGTTAAAAAAACGACGGCCGCCCAACATATAACGGTAGCTGATTAAGTAACCGAAGCGGAGTATCGAGTTACTTATTTGACCTATTTCTATTTGAAAGTTATCGAGACTCGGATCGGCGCTATCTCATTTTAACGTGAATTCAATTACTTAGATCATCGAAGTAAGTGCCTGATTAGAATTCAATTCTGAAGTGAAAAGATGGATCATGCTCTAAAAGAAAAATAACTTTAACTTTTACCACTGCCATTAATTTTTATTATGTGAGCAGTAAACTTACTTACTTACTTATCTTAGGAAGACAACAGGGGTGACCCGTCACCCCACTACTCGAAAAAAGTATCAATATTTAGTTGATATTGTTTTTGTCTCCGTCTAACTCTCAATCTTTTCTCTAATTAGAGTGAATGGAATCAGTCTTATGCGTCAACGTGTTGCTGTAAGTTGTTATTTTTGTTATATTGCCATAGCTGGGGTGACTCGTCAGTCGTCACCCCTGATGCTTTTTACGTAAGTATTTTTTTGTGATACTTACTGTTATATTTGTTTGATTTTTTAGTAAAGAGGGATTCAATTTCAGATGAGGAATTATTGATGCTAGTGCGGATAATGATGGCCGTTCAGAAGATGGAGAAGTGTCTGAAAATTATATAATATTTCTGTGCACTCAGAGGTCGAAGACATTATGAAAATAGTGACGAGGAAATAAATACACAAAGAAGCAAATCGTTAAAATTAATAATGTATGACTACAATTCTACAAAAGGTGGAGTCCACACATTTGGCAAAATGATGCACTCTTACAGCTGTTGTGCTAGGAATACTCAACGTTTGCCTCTTCGTTACTTTTATGGCATGTTTGATGTTGGACCAAGATGGCAAAAATTCTATGGTACTTTACATTGATACCAATCATCCTAACACTCCTGCTAGTATGTTCCGAAGCAGTTACTTGAAAAAAATACTTTACAATTGGCAGAACTGCACATGAGGCGACGTTTGAGTACAAATTTGCCTCGAGAATTACCTAGGAGTCACATTGCGTGATATTCTAAATATGAACCAAGAAACTCCCGAAGGTGAGCCCTAACCAAAATTACAAAATCAAGCAATATGTATAATTTGTCCAAGAAAACGGGACAAAAAGTAAAAACTTTTTGCATAAAATGTCTTCAGCCCGCTTGCGCTGAACACCGAAATTATATTTGCTTGAACTGCAACTAATCGAAAAAAATAATTATTTCAGTTTGCAGATGCCATAATTAACACTATTTTTATATATTTAATTGTATAAGTGATTGATCTAGTAATAAATTACTTCCATGTTTTTACACACTGCTCTTTTATTTGAGTTTAAAAATAGGGGGTGATGCATCAAAATGATGCAAAATAATATTTTTTTATGAACATTAAAATATTTGCAGTAGAATATATTGGAATAATTAAATAAATTAGTTCTAACTTTTAAGTAAAAGTATCTTCACGCACATATCCCCGAAGCACAACCAGGGCACCCACGACTAGCCGAAGACACTAAGTCCCACAATATGACAAGTGGCAAGCCTATCGCCAACCGGGCACATATCCAATCCCAAGCAACATTTTTTTAATACAAAATTGGAAAAGCCAAATTTTCTTTTTATTGTCCGACCCGGGAATCGAACCCGGGACCTCATGCAGTCAAGTCCTACACCTGGACCGCTACACCACAGAAACACTTTTTTTCTTTCGTCCACTTTTTTAACTTTCACAATATCGATAACATGTCAGTAGGGAGGTATTTCTAGGCGACTGTAATAGAGGTATGGTTGAAATTTACATTTACATTTAAGGAGTTAGCGCTACAAGTCTGAGGCCAACGATGGTTCACTAGTTTCGGATTCGATTCCACACAGGGGCAAACTCTTCTTTAATTAATAGATGTTTACTATGTTCTTCATCGAGGTATTTTTTTTATGTTATAGGAAGGCAAACAAGCAGGCGGATTTCCTGATGGTAAGAAATTCACGTCGCCTAGAGACACCAAAGATGTTAATGATGCGTTGCCAACCTGAGGTCAGGGTGTTAGGTAAAGTAAGTTTACCGGCTACATTACCCTGCGGACCGGAACACGTCATGAAGTTATGGCGGCAGGAATAGATAAGGCGGTGGTACAAATCCGAGCGAGTCGCTGCGAAACGCTACCACCTAGTCAGATGTCACGGTGTTAGTGACGATAAGCCTATGCTCGCCTTTTACGAGCTGCCTGGCAAGAAAGGCAGATGGTCTATTCTGCAAAGGAGCCCGGACCAACACGGGGAAAAATTACGAAAATATTTTTATTTTGTAGTATGTGCGTTATTACTAGTATAGCTAGCTAGTGTGGCACAAGTACATAATTTGTTTAACTTAGTTGTCGTATAATTCGGGTAGGTAGGGAAATTTATTTATTGTGTCAATTGTGAGGCCTCTTTATACTACAACTTTTGTTTGTATGTATGTTACCCGAGTGCTTGGTAAATTGCTAAGCGGTTTTGATTTTTTTAGAAAGGTAGACTTTCGAGGTGGTCCCGTACCAGTTTTATTATGATCGGACTACTGCTATCTGAGTTATTTTCTCTGATATCTGAGTTAATTTTGTCACGTGGAGAAACAACAAGTATTTGCTTTCCAAGAGAATCCGCTCACATAACTTTTTTAATAATAATAAATATACCTGAACAAGTTACATTAATTAAATCTTACCCCAAAATAAGCAAATTATGTGTACTCGTAAATTTGTATTTTCCATTGTCTAATAAAAGTATAGGTGCCAGGGATCAGATATATGCCCGGTTTGCGATATGCTTTCCATCAATAACATTTGTGGGACTTCTTGTCTTCGACCAGTCGTGAATGCTATGTTTGTGCCTTTGCCTATCTCTTCGGTAATATGGGCGCGAAGATACTTTGCTTTAAAGTATCTTCACGCCCATATCCCCGAAGAGGTAGGCAGAGGCACAACCAAGGCACCCACGACTAGCCGAAGACACTAAATCCCACAATGTGATAGGTAGCAAGCCTATCACCAACCGGGCACATTTCCAATCCCGACCAACATTATTTTTTATTAGAAAATTGAAAAAATCCAATTCTCTTTTTTGTTGGCCTACCCGGGATTCGAACCCGGGACCTCATGCAGTCAAGTCCAACACCCGGACCGTTAGACCATAGAGGCGACTACTTTGCTTTATTTATTTGTAATCCTTTATTGCACTTAAACATATTATGAACAAATAAAATGCTGGTTTATATGGTGTCTGTGGGCTGCGGTTGTATCAGAACGTCCGATCGTGTGCTTGCTCGCTGTCTTGTAGTATTGAAAAAATATATAATTTGCTTGTTAGTTTCTGTTAACAATTATCGTCACACCATCAGTCCCAAGTTAAGATCCCTTGACGCAGTGATCGATATTCCCGAACCCTGGGAGCGGCGGGGTGGAGCTCCCAACTCTACTCTAATATTCCTTGTATTGAATTATAAACTTATGATACTATCCAGCGGAACGTTGAAATCAAAACCTCGAAGATGCTGTGCAAATATATGTAGTGTGGCACTAACAATATATATGTAGTGTGGTACTAACAATATATGTAGTGTGATACTAACAATATATGTAGTGCGGTACTAACAATACATATAGTGTGGTTCTAACAATATATGTAGTGTGGTACTAATAATATATGCAGTGTGGTATTAACAATATATGTAGTGTGGTTCTAACAATGTATGTAGTGTGGTACTAACAATATATGTAGTGTGGTATTAACAATATATGTAGTGGGGTGATAACAATACATGTAGTGTGGTTCTAACAATATATGCAGTGTGGTACTAACAATATATATGTAGTGTAGTACCACTCGACATATAACAATATATGTCGTGTGGTATACTAACAATAGTATAATATATGTATTGTGGTACTAACAATATATTATGTAGTGTGGTACTAACAATATATGTCGTGTGGTACTAACAATATATGTCGTGTGGTACTAACAATATATGTCGTGTGGTACTAACAATATATGTAGTGTGGTACTAACAATATATGTATGTCGTGTGGTACTAACAATATATGTCGTGTGGTACTAACAATATATGTAGTGTGGTACTAACAATATATGTCGTGTGGTACTAACAATATATGTCGTGTGGTACTAACAATATATGTAGCGGGGTGATAACAATACATGTAGTGTGGTTCTAACAATATATGCAGTGTGGTACTAACAATATATATGTAGTGTAGTACCACACGACATATAACAATATATGTCGTGTGGTATACTAACAATAGTATAATATATGTAGTGTGGTACTAACAATATATTATGTCGTGTGGTACTAACAATATATGTCGTGTGGTACTAACAATATATGTCGTGTGGTACTAACAATATATGTCGTGTGGTACTAACAATATATGTCGTGTGGTACTAAATATAAAATGTTTCAGCTGACATCCGAAACGGTTGTATCAATTACACACGGCTTTCATTCATAGATAGGGAATGCTAACGTTCATTTTATTGTACTTAATAATTCAACGCTATTTAACAAATCTTCCTCAGATTGGTGACGCACTGTTTACATCTTAAACATAGTGTATTATCATTAAACCCTCTTTTTGTTTCCCACTTCATATCCTAAAAATTACCTTTCTTTCAGGGTGCACAAAATCACTATTTTATCTCCACAATTAATCTATTAATGTCTTTAATTAAGGCATCCTCAGGGCTATTGGAATTTAAAAAAAAGTGTTGTTGCCAAGATACAGTTTACAACTAACTAATTTTTTTTTTATAAAATTAGAATTTGACTCCGAAAGTAGGTATATAAGTAATTTATTTAGCTAAAGCGGAGAATTCACTCGCAGGCAAGTCTGTAAACATTACACAGACTTAAAAAAGCGATTTACACTCACTAGTTCAGTTGACCAGTTCAGTTTACTGAAGTAGTGGGATTTTTTTTCTCGTTTGTTCGGTTGTCTGAACTACTGAGAGCTATGTCCTACTCGTTCAGGTGACCAGTTCAGTACACTGAACTAGTGGGATTTTTTATCACTACTTTATTTTACTGAACTGCTGGGAATTATTCTTCTCGTTTGTTATTTTTTAAATTAATATTTAAATTTATAGGATGAGATGAGTATAGTGAAAAGTACTCAACACGTTAACGTTTTCCGACAACCATAAATGCAATGCATGCATGTGTGCATCATGAATGCAATCAAATAATAATAAATGCATGCACGAAATCGCTACAGTTCGTGACACAGCACCTGCTATGTACAAGGAAATAGTAACAGGTTTAAAAGATTTGGAATTCACCTGCTTAATGAAATACCGTCCATCGAATCAATCAAGTCGTCTATTTATCGCCGAAGAAACAAAGAAAATAAAGTAATAAAAAGTAACGGATTTCCAGATGGTAAGAAATTCATGCCGCCTAGAGACACCAAAGGTGGTAATGGTGCGATGCCAACCTGAAGCTGGGATGTTAGACCTCGAGCAAAAGTAAGTTTACCGGCTACCTTACCCTCAAAAACGGAACACGTCATGACGTTATGGCGGCAGGAATAGGTAAGGCGGTGGTACCAATCCGGGAGAGTCGCTGCGAAACTCTACCACCTACCCCATTCTTGTATTTTGTTCCACAGAGGCAACGAGGCATACGCGTAGATTAAAAACGTATTTTGGCAATGGCACTTTTAAAATCTATCCGGAACCATACAATTTGTACGTTACGTGTTACGTTTGTATACAATACATGCAGATTTTAATAGTGCAGTAGAACATACTAAAATAATACCATTGGTATACGTTCTTTTGATCAATCGAACAAAAGAAACTTACGCAAAAATGTTTCGGGACATAAAAGCTCAGATACGAGAATGGGAGCCGAGTTTACTTATTACTGACTTTGAAGATGCTGCCATACGAGCGTATGAAACAGTTTTTCCAAACGCAGTACACCAAGGTTGCTATTACCACTTTACGAATTCGCTGTTTAAAAAATCTAAGAAGCTGAAGTTGACATTCAAACGCAAAAAGAGAATAATCGGGTTGTGTAATGTTCTGCCACTGCTGCCATGCGATTGCGTTAACGAGGGATTTGATTACATTACATCACAAGTACGCGATTTAAAAGATACCTCTGATTTGAATAAGTTCATGGAATACATGCAATTTTGGATGGAATTCAAGAATTCTTGGAACGTTTTCGGAAAACTACACAGAACTACAAAATGTGCTGAAGGTTGGCATCGTGCTATAAACAGAATGTAAAAAAGAAGACCAGCCACCTTTTTGCAATTTTTGGAAATTTTAAAAATAGATGCATCTTATTTTGCAGTTAGATCTATTCAGGTTTTCTCAGCGAAAGCACAGGATAAGACACAGATTAAAAATGACCACTACATTCAAAAAGTTCAAATGCAACTTCTTCAAGGCGATATCAGTGTCTCAATGTTTTTAGAAAAACTACGTGTATAATAAAGTAAATGACAGCTCTACTAGTGTGGGTTTATCAATTTATTGTGTCTATTTTAGTTCCTTATTAAAAAATAACAGATTCCACAACTTGTTTTATATTGTGCTGAAAGAACACTGACCCCTAATCACTGACTGGTTTTCAAGTTGGTCAACTGAACTGGACAACTTTACTAGTAGAAAGAATCCGCGTGCAAAACCTAGTTTCATTTTCAACTGAACAAACGAGAAAAATATCTCAATAGTTCAGTCGAAATGAACTGTACGTCTGTACTAATAGAAAGAAACTACGAGTAAAAGCTAGTTTTATTTTCGACTGAACCAACGAGAAAAAAATCCCACTACTTCAGCCAACTGAACTGGTCAACTGAACTAGTGGGAGTTACCGAAAGTACCAAGGTCCGGCGGAGATTCTGCAGACTTGCCCCCGGACACATCCGTCCAGTGGATCCCCGCATAAGAATCAAAATGGAAATTTACTATCGTCGAAACTATACAATATTAAAAATACGCGTGAAGTTTTTATTTATTCAAGTTCAAAGTAAATACGAGCAGCAACAGAACAGCTCGCCTGTGTCATTGTCTCCACACAGCCTGTATCTGGGGAGCTTTAAATTTTAATGTAAATTGGTATTCTACTACTTTAACAAAAGCCTGAATTTTGATCTTAATTTAAACGATAAGTACTTTCTACAAAATATTTAGGGTGATTCGGATCATTAAACTAGAAGCAAATTAAGCCATGAAAAATAGACTTCTTTATAAATTAATAACACTCGGATAGCTACCTTTTTTCGGTTCGTGATCTGATTCTTTTGTTTTCGGAGTTTATTGAACCAAAACCTAAAAAAATCTATATACTTGTCTATTTACTTGAAAATACTCCCAAGAGGAGTTTCAAAAATAGAGCACAACAGTCATTTTGGCATGTCCCCACAAATCATATATTTTTTATTTCAAGTTTTTATTTCAAATTTAGTTATTATTAATCAAGTTGATTTATTTTGTAGTTAGTAAACAAACTTTCATACTTTTCATTATCATAAATTCAAATTATATAAAATAATCATTTTTTTGTAAAAAAATATTTATTAAAGTGAATCCTCATTTTTTTGTATGTCCCCAGGTCGGATGACACACTTTCAGTCAAATTATTCTGCTCTTAGTCTAGGTTTTCCCTTGACTTGTTTTGTTATTTATGTAAAATGAAAATTATTTAACAGCTTCTTGGGTCCAGTTTTGCTAAATACTTAAATATTTTTAAAAAGTGATTTAATGCTACTTGTCCCCGAAGTTTTGACATTCCGGACATTTCGATTTTGTTACCACAGTTTAAAATAGATTAACTGCCAAACAGTTTTAGTTGTTATTGAAAAAAATTACAACGTCGACAGTAAATGACTAGCCGTCATCAAAAAACTTACATTAACTTTGTCTTCTTTCGGCGGTATGCGAAGGTTTGTGCAACCGGCTGAACAAAAGGAAAATTTATGGTCAGGTTTGTTATTATAGTATATCTTACTATAGAACACATTTTTATAAATGAATATCATACGAGTATATGTATTTTTCAGACGAATCTTAAAATGTTTAATTTTATTTATTTAGAATTGAAATTGAATTGTTACATTTTTTCAAATGAAAGTAGGTCTCAATATGTTACTCCCGTTTTCTTACTACAGGTACCGTAACATATGTATAGACGGACTAATAAAGTAACAAAACCGACAGTATATACCTGGGTATACTTAGTCTGGCCATAAATACTGTTACACTTAAAAATAAAAAAATATTACATTTGAATTTCGAATCTGTCATTTTTGTACGATTGTTCATTGTGTTTTCTCATT
>NJDD01001327.1:72971-90949 GCA_002245505.1 Calephelis nemesis
TTTATTTGTTGTAGTCTCGTAACGAAACACCTATGGATCTATAGACCGAGCTCCACGAATAGCCAGACATTCTTGCTTTGCGTTCTCAATAAGGTGAGACAGTACTTCAGATCGACACCTAGCTTGCAACTAAAAAAACCTAAGAGGGCCTGCATAATATGGAGTAGGTACTCTTCTCTGGGCGACGCATGAGCTCTCCAGCGCCAGTTCTTTTTGAATAGCGGCCAACGTAGTCTCGAATCGAAACGGGTCTCGAATCGTCAATAACTGCACACTTAATGATTTTGACTTGATCCTTTAGCATGGCTTCGAGATATTTGTTCACTTATTGCTTGTTATTATAAATATAATATAATGGTACGACGAATTATTTGGTATTTCGTAATGAATACGTCTTAGGTGATTTTAATTCTCTAAGGTTGGCAATGTAATACCTATCCTGCACATTATTTGGCGCCTATGATTACTTACCATCATTAATTACTATTTGTCCCGTCTTCTAAGAGAAAATTCTATTAATAATATAACTAAAATTTAAAACTTTCAATAACAAAGCCTATATGTAATGTGGCTAAGAACTATCTCGATTACCTCAGTTTCCAAACAAACAAAATTTGCATCAAAATCGGACCATTTGTTTATATTTGTAAAAATGTTGTCAATACCAGTAAAGTGTCTTCACGCCTATATCCCCGTAGAGCTAAGCAGAGGCACAACCATGACACCCACGACTAGCCGAAGACATTAAGTCCCACAATGTAATACTCGCCAACTGGGCACACGTCCAAACCCGAACAACATTTTTTTTATTAGAAAATTCAAAAAACCACATTGTCTTTTGGTTGTCCGACCCGGCAATAAATAGACAGTAAAAATAAGTCAGGTATTTATAGGCTTCAGTATTCTGAATGTAACGGAACATACATAGGTCAAACAGGTCGTAGTTTTTAAATACGTTACAAAGAACACATAGCGGCGTTCAGAAATAAACATCTCGATAAATCCCACTCAATAAGTAATCTTAGTAATCACTCTTTTGAAATAATTCATACTTGTGGCAAAGGAATTAGACTAAATATTTTGGAACAATTAGAAATCATAAAACACAATAATGTGTACAGAATATTGTTGAATGAACAAATAAATATATCGAATTCCCCATTATTACGAATTTGTAGCAGCAATCGAGTCGCACAGAATTTCACAATCGATTCCTGAAGCGGTTACGAATAATTAATACTGGGGCGTTTGGTCTATATAAGAGCGCAATCCAAGCAGCGGCAAGTCACTCGTGGTCACTCGTGTGTCGTCGTTTGTACGGTACAGTCGATTTGCTGAGGATGCCTCGGTGTCGAGGCGAAACGTACGTCGAGTGTGATTTGGTGTTCTCTGTTGGGAGTTCTTAAATAAAGTTGGCGAAGGACGTGACAAGTGGTTTTGTTTCCCGTGTTCGGACTCTATTTGTGATCTGGTCGCGGTGGTGGGAGGTGGGAACTTTAGGTAGGGTTGTTACATGTGAAGAACGTGACAATTTATATTGTTTCCCGAGCTCTTCCTTTATTTTTCTTTCTTGCTTTCTGGTCGCGGAGGTGGGCGGTGGGAACGTTAGTTAGGCTTGTCACATTCTGTGTCGTTTGGAGGATTATTTGCCACAACAGTAACACAGCAAAGTAACGCCTGATTCAATAAAATTTTTACCTCTCCCACAGACAGACATATGCACAGACACGTCAAACTTATTCAACTCCTCGTTTTGTGTCTAGGGTTATAAGTTATGATAAGCATACGAGTTATACAATAAATTAACTTAACATCTCATAAATAAGGTTAATTATAAGTTTGTTTACAGTTAACGATCAAGATTCGACTCTCGATTCGTGGTGAACTTTCTCGAAATTCTGTGGTAAACTAGCTATATAGAGGCTAAATACGAGGGCCAAACTGAAAGTTTTTAGAACTGGCAACTTAAAAGCATTATATTTAAAAAAATAAGTTTAAATTTTGAAAATAGAACTCTTTACCAATAATATTGAGTATACATTTCATTCATTTGTCATTTGTTTTACGATTTGGCGGCAAATTGAAAATTGTCTGTGCACGTCAGAATGAATTTAAGCCGAGAAAATTTTCGTGCAATGATTTTTTATGACTTTCGATGTCATATAAGTCAACAAGAAAGTTATGATAGACTTCGATTGGCTTTTCACGATGAAGCCCCATCTCGTGCCACAGTTTACAACTGGTTTAATGAATTCAAACGTGGTCGAACTAATCTCACCGATGATTTTCGTGAGGGACGGCCTTCTACAGCGACGACTGAAGACAATATCAGTGTTGTGCGGCGTATGATAGAGACTGACAAAAGAGTGACCTATCAGCAGATTCGGACAAGTCTAGGCATAGGTATGAGTCAAGTGCACAAAATCCTCCATGAACATTTAGCGGTCAGGAAGCTTTGTGCCCGCTGGATACCGCATAATTTGACCGAGGCTCAAAAACTCCGCCGTGTTGATTGGTGTCGAGAAATGATCCAAAAATTTAACGGACGTGACTCAAATGCTGTGTTCGACATACTAACGGGTGCCGAAAGCTGGATTTACTGTTATGATCCGGAAACCAAAAAACAGTCTGCTCAGTGGGTGTTTCCTTCCGAAGAGTTGCCAACTAAAGTGAAGAGAGGTCGAAGTGTTGGAAAAAAGATGGTGGCCTCGTTCTTCGGAAAGACACATTACGCGACAGTTGTCTTAGAGGATCAGAAAATGGTTAATGCAGAGTGGTACAGTAACAACTGTTTGCCACTTGTCTTGGAAAAAGTTCGAGAGAAACGACCTCGCAGCACGTTCATCACGACAATGCCTCGTCGCACACCGCCAGGCAAACGAACGACTATTTGGCGACCTCAGACGTGGAATTACTGGGTCACCCGCCGTATAGCCCCGACTTCGCACCCTGCGATTTTTATTTATTCCCGAAAATAAAAGAAAAACTTCGAGGAAAACATTTTATAGACGCCGAAGAAGCAGTGGCTGCGTTTCAAAACGCCGTCGAAAAGACCCCTAAGGCCGAGTGGGCAAGGTGCTTTTCTCAATGGTTCCATCGAATGCAGCGATGTATTGATGTAAATGGACGCTATTTTGAAAAGTTATAATAAAACTAATAACTTGCTAGAATGCTTAGTTTTTGATTTTCTAAGAACTTTCAGTTTGACCCTCGTAGGAGCCAAAATATAGTTCAGTTGGGGTAAGATCTTCGAAGCAGACAGGTCAAGCGAAAATGGAACTAGAGAAGTGATTATACCACATTGCCCGAATTTGCATCCGGAATTAGTTCTGTGAAACGGTTTTGTTGAATTAAGTGATTTTTAGTGTCTACTCGTAATACTACTTCGCGAAGTCTGACTATCTTTAAGTACGAGATAACAGTTTGTATGGAAAAATAAAGTGTGTTACCTGTTTCTCTAGCTTTTATGTTTTGAAAAACAATTGACTTTTAGTACAAATTTCTGTCCCTGTAATATAATAAAGTGCAAAGATAGATCCTCAGAAAATGTAACAATTAGGACTCGATACTCTCTGCCTACGCAAGGGACTGAGTGTGAATGTAAGTATGTGTGTGTACGTGTTAGATAGCGTCCAAATAGTGTTTCTGGTTTTTTTTTACCATTTACTTTCATTTATTTTCATTTTCTTAGTACAGCAACATTTTCTGTCAATCATCCTACTCTCGACTATTGCACACAAAATTCGCTACTGTGTAAATAAAGACGATTTAATTAGGGCGCATTTCATGCCTCCTAGCCAAACGCTGGCACGTAATGGTGTGCTTCTAATAGAGAAGCGATGAATCTATCTTTAATAGAAAACCGATTATTTCACATAAATTGTTTGTATAATATTATTATTTGGATTTTGTGAATTTATGTTAGATATGATAAGACGTTGGCGTTGGACGCATTATTGGATTAGCGGGACCCAATAGATCGGAATAAAATCGAGTCTTTTAAATCTAACGGAGACGCCCGATTCCGGTGCGTAGTCACACTGGGTTCGGATGGGCAGCCGATACCTCTAAGTAAGGTTCCCCGAGATCTATGGAATGCTGCGCTGCTGGGCGTAAATAGAGGTCTCATGTAGATCCACGTCGCGTACTAGTCACTGGTGGCAGTAAGCAAGACCCTATTGTACTTTGTTAAGGTGGATCGCTGTGATGTGCGCAAAGGTTAAACTGGTGTATGCTAACGTAAGCAACTAACGCACTGGGTCGGGCGTGGTAGAAGTGTGCAAAACCGGCATACTGCTCAGGGATGCTGCCACTATATGGTTTTTCATTACAAAGCTCGGACAGGTCACGGTTAGTAGTTAAATTGCGGACCACTTTGATTGTCAAGTACGACGAGAACCTTGATGTACTAGCACTATTTACTATTCCGCGGCTGGTACCCACAATGTACATAGCAGATGATTGACGGAAGAGTGTAAGTATGCAAACTACACAGAAATGAATTATGTAAAGTAACTAGCACCGTGACTTAAAACCTTCCATTGAAATAGCAATTCAGCACTCCATTCACATTATTCTCTGCACGTACTATTCTTTCTGTATCCATAGATAGTAATTCAATTATATGTATTCCTGCGACCATAACTTAACTGCTTGCCTTGACACTGACGTGTTCGATATCCTGGAAATGTTTTCACACAAGAGGCTTCACACCAACCAATTTCATATTGGCAACGCTATATAATCACGTTCGATATTGCCAGGCGACAAATGTGTTGTTCTTACCGTAGAAAAATCGATTTGCTTGTTTGCCTTCTCATCCCATGCAAAATTAATATCAATGATAATAATTTATCCTGAAATATATTCAATGAAAGCTACTTTATAAAAAAAGTACTTACGAGTATATAATAGATCCATTAAATAAGAAAACATTTTGTTAAAGTAAGGTCGCTCTTTCAAAACAAACCGTTTCTATGCAGGAGCAGTGGAGTATATATAACAATTGTAAACCGCCATCCATAACCGTGAAGGGTCGTACCATCTTCATTTGTAAGTGGATCGTGAGTCGCGGCCTGACTCGCACGTTGGTGACTTTGAATAATGGACCGTATTCGGCAGGCTCGGGACAAACACTCCGAGATTGGCACAGGTAGTATAAACAACCCGACTTCATGCATCATTACTCTGATTTACGAATCATGGATGAGTTTATAAAACATTCTTGTGAATATTGTTAATGGGTGTAACCTTTTATCGAAGAACCACTTAAAATTTTTAATTTAAGTAAAATATTTATATGAAACAAGTTTTTGCAGGCGTATTATATGTTTAGGCCTACTATGCAAGTCTATCGGCTACCTAACCTTCCGGACCGGAACACAGTACGACAGTGTCGTTAGGGCGGCAGGAATAGGTATAGCGACGGATTCCTACCCGGGCAAATTTGCTACACAGCAATTAACCGCCAGTAAAAAATCATTTAGTTTGAAAATTATTGTTTTCGTTATCACAACAAGTAGGTACTCTGCTTCACTACAATGAACTATATTTTTTAAGAACTAGATGTCCTGGCGCACTTCGATCCACCCGTTCTGTTTATATGAGAAAACTTAAAATGTTGTTTGTCCTAGTTTCCTCGTTGTTTTTTCCTTTTTTCTTATCTTTTAAACCTTCCCTGGATTTCCATAAATAACTCAAGACCAAATTAGCCAAATTAGTTCAGCTGTTCTCGAGTTTTAGCGAGACTAACGAACAGCATTTGTTTTTTATATATAAGAAGATTCTGTTTAAAAGCGTTTCATCCGTTCACGCGTGGTGGCATTCTTTTGTTAATTCTTTTTTGTTGTGTTAGTTGTTGGCAGTAAAAGGTTTATACAAAAAATAACATCTTTTGGATTATTATGTGCAGCGTTTTTCAACAGTAAATAACATTTGTGCCAACAGATAGTTATAAATATTCAAGAATCTTAAGCGTTTGTATCTCTCAATTAATGTGCTGTATATATTAAATAGCTTTTAATTTAAGTTACTCTTTACCACAATACATTCGTTTTCACTTAAAGAAAAAAGGTTGGAAGCATTTATCTACCACTTCGCTTTTAAATAACGCATCCATAAAATATATGTGTTTACATGTTTGGATGTTAAGTTTATTTACAGTTGTGTAGTAGTATTATTTAAAAGGCACTGGCTGCGTGTAGGGGTTTCCTGCCACCATTTAAAAGTAAACAATTAACATATCGCAGTCTCTCTTATGGGACCTTTCCTAAAGCATTTAAAAGAGCTAAAGTACATCCAATTTTCAAGAGAGACAGGAAAAGTGACAATAATTATAGACCCATCTCGGTTATAACTATTTAATCAAAAAATTTCGAATAAGTTATAAATATGAGATTAGTCAGCTACCTTCATACTAAAAATGTACTTGCCCAAAATCAATTTGGCTTTTGATCTGGAAGATCTACAGAAGACTCCGTACAATCGTTGATTGACTCAATCACTAACAATATAAATTGTAACCTAAAAACCCTATGTATTTTTCTAGATCTCTTAAAAGCATTTGACACAGTTTCTGTCTCCATCCTCTTAAATAAGCTACAGCACATTTATTCAAAAGTTACCTCAGCAACCGATCATAAATTGTTATAATCGAGGAAAATGTAACGACGAATTTATTTCATACGGTGTGCCTCAAGGTTAGTGTTTTTGGTCCTACTCGATTTCTTATTTATATTAATGACCTGTGTCAATTACCCTTACTTAATTCCCAAATATTTACATATGCCGATGATACTGCTAAGTAAATGGTTATTCATGGGTTCATATGTTCATAGTCAGATTAAATGCAGAGTTAGGATTGCAAAATGTTTTGACATGGCTATCTCACAATCTTCTGACCCTAAGCCTCCAAAAAACTAAATATATCACGTTTGCATCTCAACTTCGATCCCAACCTGATGCTACATTTTCACTTCAGGCGCACCAATGACGGACGTTTGCTCATGTTTCAGTCTCTCTCGTACTCATAATATTAAATATCTCTGGGTCATTGTTGACAGTGTACTGTGCTGGAAAGAACATATTGAATTGCTTACTTCACACATGAGAAAAATAATCTTTGTTTTTTTATTTCTTTTTTATGACATTGGAAGGCAAACAAGCAGACTTATTTCCTGATGGTAAGAAATTCCCGCCGCCTAGAGACACCAAAGATGGTAATGGTGCGTTGCCAACCAGAGGCCGGGATATTAGGCCTCGAGCAAAAGTAAGTTTACCGGCTACCTTATCCTCCGAACCGGAACACGTCATGACGTTATGGCGGCAGGAATAGGTAAGGCGGTGGTACCAATCCGGGCGAGTCGCAGCGAAACTCTACCACCTAGTAAAAAAATTTAAGAAAAAATAAGGACTAGTGCTGACTTCTCTATTCCTAAAACTGTTTATTACTCCCTCATACAAGAACTACTTTCTTACTGCATAATAATCTAAGTTGCCTAAGTTAAAATAAGATTCCTGCATCTGGAAAAGCCCAAAGAGCTATTTTAAAGGTAATGGCTTATAAACTTAGGAGGTTTCCTACAACTCAATAATCTATGGGAAGTTTTGTCTGTAAGAAAATTATACATACAACGTACTATATTACGCAAGCACTCACTTCTACCTTTTAATTCTAATCTATTCCATAACAAAAGAAGACATGATGGAGTTTGTGATATTGAGAGATACCGACTAATCTCATTAAGCCATCAGTTTCTCTTTATCAGTCCCATTTTATATAAAAAAATATCAGAGTTCTTAATATTTACCCTCTGTCGTTTCGGAATTGCAAATTGAAATTATTGCAATGGCTTTTAGGCTTAAATTACGATGATATAGAAGAGTTAATTAAATTTTAAACTACGTAGTAGTAACACGTTCATTTTTGATACAGAATTGTGACTTAATGATAGATTAAATGTTAATTGACATCTCTAGATGAAATTATACAAGTACAAGTAACAACTAGACCCAAATGTTACGGATATTTAAATAATACAAAAACATTTAAAATATAACAAATATATCATCAGCCAAAATATACCGCACTAAATTTGACAAAGACCCAAAAATACAAAATGGCCGTTATACGTTACACAGATGTCTGTAGATATTGGAATCCGAGCCTCGCGGTTTTTGGCATTTTTGCTAACATCTCGACCAACGAGACAGTATCGTAACAATCAGAATTAGTAATAATAGCAAGATACAAGGCATTAAACACTTCATTTTTATGTGAATATACTTATATCTTTATTAGGAACACATATCTATCTCTTTATGTGATAAGGCAATGAACAGATACACAGCTCTCCAGGTGGTAATATACGATACCATAGCCTATAGACATCCCAGAGTACAGTCAGTAATCATTCTGAAAATAGTTACCATAGATATCATAGATGGGTTGCTGTTATCAATGTCTCCTTAATTACTTTATAGCAGTGTTGAATAGCATATAAAATTGTTCGGGTTAGATTCCCGAGTCCAGCAACAAAAAAAATTGCCTTTTTTTTCAATTTTATAACAAAAAAAGCGTTGTCCGGGATCGGACTTGTGACCGATTACCGTTAGGCTTGCCACCTATCGCATTGTGAAACTTAGTGTCTTTAGTAAGTCGTGGGTGCACCTCTGCCTAGATATTCGGGGAACGTCGTATGCTTCGTGAAGATACATACAATTATTGTAAATGATTACTGGCCATGTATTTTGTCCAAATTTGTGTGCAATAAAGAATTGAATAAAAATTTATATTTTTAGACTGGGATCAGTGAAGAGTTACTCGTTTCATTCCTTTCAGTAGATGAGGTCGATATTTACTAGATACCTACTATATACAATGTTTAGATGTTACCACTCCAAACTTTTCGATTTTTTTTATACTTTTTCATTTTACTTTTTTCAAGTGTTCCAATCGGCACACGCACAGATTTGCCCTGCGTCTCTTCAGAACGATGTGTGTGTAGTTCCGTGAACCGTCTGACAAATGACTATCATCAGGTTACTTCCGACTTGCGACTTCGAATCCACTTCCAAATTATACCCCATTTCTCATGCGTCACCGGATTGGAGTACTCGGGGTACATTTGAGGTGAAATAATAGGTATGTAATATCAGGAAATTTATTTTAGTATATATATAGTAATGTAATTGAAAAAAGCGTAGATGGGGGACCTTTTAATATCTAATGACTTACAATGCTGTCTCAAGTATTATGTGATTGTGGGATGGGACAGGAACACATAATAACTCGGAGTGTCGTTATAATTTCACATTGAATAATGAAATCTTTTATCCTACTTCTAATTTGAAAATTTATGCAAATGAGGACAGGAAAATGCGTCACATACTATTTTTATTTGACAGTTTTGTAATAACACTAAAGTAAAAAAAATCAATAATTCCCGACAAACTCTGAATTACAATACACTATAAAATTTACATACCTATCGTCAAGCCAAGTTCATTCGATTACGGTGTAGGCAGAGAGTATCGAGTGCCAATTGACATAATCCTTGCAAACCCGAATAGTTTCTCCAACATTAATTTCATTTTTTATAACAAACTCGGCGGTTTCTGAGAAAATTTAACAAACATGAAAATCGTAGAGAACTTTTAGTTGCTTGATAGATGAGTTCAATATGTTTCATATTTGAGACAAGACAACGTCTGTGAAGTCAGACAGTCGGTTAATAAAAAAGCCAGATATTATCTGAAGGTTGTACCACCGTTGTACCCACAAATTAAAAATTAAGTAAAAGTTGTATCCTAGACTCAGCAGTGACCACACACCGGCAGACTGAAGAGTTTTTAAACTTAATGGTTAGTTTATTTTAAGTCAATTTCAATCAAGATTCTAGTTAAAAGAAGTCACTCTTTTTCCTTGGACAAACCACGGGAAAACAAGGTACGATCTATATCTTTTAAGATTAGATCATAGATCATTTATTTCTTCCCTATGTCTGCATCCTAACAGTCTGCTAAAACTTTTAAGAAACTCAATGGACGGATTCCTTTTACGATCACGGAAAGATTACACAACAAATTGATAGCTAAAATTTGTTTTTATTAAATAGGCGTATGTTCAATGTTCAAGTTTGCAACTTGAGATGTTAATAAGTATGTACACGCAGAACATAGTATATGTACACGCAGAATAAGTAAGATTACTAACGCAACATCTGTAAGCTTTATTGCAACTTCACTTTGGCTCGATGTTATTTATCTTTTTTATATTTTGACGTGACAACGTCTTAAATTAGGTTGCGGCTCGGAGTCACTCATGAAAAAGTGAAACGCCCGGTAACGTTACGATGAGTCACCGAACGAGAGAGAGGCCCGCCGGAGCGGCGAATGCCTTGCGTCTCTCTCTCTCACTCTTTAATAATATTCATATCAATAAATATTCTACCGAGAAAAAGACGTTGTCACATAAAATCTTCGCCCGTAAAACCGACTTTACAGACAACCATTTTTTTTTCTTTTTAATTACTATTTTAGACTAAGGGCCGAGTGGTTTAACCGTTAATGTAAATCACCACTTAGCCGTAAAAGCAATGTTACCAGCTCGGGAACAAGAGCGTTCTGGTCTCTCGTCGAAGCTGTCCAAGGAAAATTTGCGGAGCAATCTCTATCATACTTGCACCGGGGGAATTACTCACTGGTTCATGATGCAAAGGAGAAAAGTCCTGAATGATGAAGTCCTGGGTCCTCTTTTTATCTCCATCTTGATTTTGAATGACCGCGGAAAAACAGCGCTGACGTGGCATGCATTTTAAAAGTTCTACGCTAGAACTTGTATTCTTGCAGAAATCAGTGTGTAGAGTTTATTTTCGCTGGACATTAATTGGTTGAGTGGGTACTTCGATCGTCCGTAAAATGTGCGTTTATAAGTTAGCACCGACGCTAACGCGTCTCTTCCGGCTCTCTTACTTGTTGGGCAATGTACAAAGGTCTTGGAAGACAGCACGCGATCCCAAAAAAGGTGACTGCATTCTCAATTGTTTGGCAAATGTATTAGGGTCATGGAAGACAGCATTAGTGCACGCGATCCCAAAAAAGGTGACTGCTCTCATACTTGTTCCAATGTATTAAGGTCATGGAAGACAGCATTAGTGCACGTGATCTCAAAAAAAGGTGCCTCCTCTGTATTTTAAACTACCGGCTAAAACTTCCTTGTGCTCCAATTTGGAAATTATCTAATTGGATCATCAGTTTTGACAGAAGAGAGCATCAAAGTCGCTGTTGACGGTGCTTGTTCAAAGTCTATGCCTATCATTGCTGGTGTTCTTCAGGGTTATGTAATTTCTCCTACACTTTCTTCTGCTATATACTATGACATGTTACAAAAAAGTAACCCTTTATACTGTGTACGTTTCAATACTTTTTGAGATTCCGTCACTGAGTGCAGGAATAAACTTGTGTATGAGTCGAGAATCTATAAAAAAGTAACGGCTTATCAAGAAGGTAACAATTTTCTCAATGAACGACTGTATGGATTGCGCCAAAACTAGTCTACTGAAAAACCTTCCAATTCAAACCACCGACCTTTGTGGTGAAGCTGTCCAGGGATCAAGTGACGCAATCGCTATTTCCCTTGATATTTTGAAAGCTTTGATAGAATCTGGCACTCCAGTCTATTTAATAAGTTGAAATCGTATTGCATCTGTTTGGAACTTTGTCAATAGATAAAAATCTTTCTACTTTGTACGACTAGTTATAGGTGGATGTGCATCTAATCTCAAGCAAATCAGTACCAGTGTGCTGAAGCGATCGGTCCGAACTCCACATTCCACGCCTCTTTTACTCAAGTGTGTCTCTTCTCCAAAAAAGATAGAGTTATAATTAACTTTCGGGATGTACCACTAGTTATTGTTGATCGCCTGCACGTTTCGCTGAACTCAATTTCAGAAACACTTTTGAGTCCAAAGCAAAAACCTGGAAAGAAACCAGGGATTCTAGCCACAATGAAACAGTAGCTCATACCAAGATAATTGCTTACGTTATAACAAGCATAGGTTCGGATCTAAATAGAATACTGTTGTTACTTGTCCGGATCAGTCAACTACCAATATGCTGCTAGGGAATCAATTCATCGACGCATTAAGCGGCTAATTAGAGGCTCTAAACCAAAGAATATAAATACTCTTTAGCAAGAGCTATGTTACTCTGTATCTCGTTGGATCTTCTATAGGATACAGTTCGAAGAATGTGCGCAGAGTCTACATAATTTGATCCCATCGTCTCTATTCTTATACCGTACTACGAGCTATAACCCTTGTATGATCGATATCGCCTGCATACGTACAAAGAGGTTTTAATTTCCAAATAACATAAGTTATTTTTCTAGAATAGTATAATTTGGAAGTATTTAAAGCAAGAGTGAAAAGGCTTCTTTTAGATGAGTGTGATTCCACCTTAGACTCTACACAAGCTTTCCATCAGGCGGGTTTTGAGCATTGCCCTATTTTTAAGACACTAAACTGAGCGATCATCTCAAAAAAGCAATATCGATAAAAAAAAATCTTTAAATCAGCACCAAGAAGCAAAACTTATGATAAAAAAAAGTATCTTCACGCCCTTATCCCCGAAGAGGTAGGCAGAGGCACAACCAGGGCACCCACGATTAGCCGAAGTTACTAAGTCCCATAATGTGATAGGTAGCAAACCTATCGCCAACCGGGCACGTTTCCAATCCCGACCAACATTTTTTTATATATTAGAAAATTGGAAAAATCCAATTTTCTTTTTGTTGGCCGACCCGGGATTCGAACCCGAGACCTCATGCAGTCAAGTCCAACACCCGGACCGCTCGACCACAGAGGCGAGAAAACTTATGATACTTTAAATTTAAATGTATACCTGGTTGTGCAGTGATTACAGATACATGACATAATGTTTTTGGGTTATAATTACCCTGGCAATGTAATATTAGGAGATACTATCACAACAATGTGCTATTTGCAACCACTTCTTCTATGTAATATCATTGAAAAAATCTTTAAACTATTTAGATTGGTACAATTAAATACTATTTAAATCTTGTTATTGCAATATAATAATAAAAATAATGAATACCTATTTAATTTTACTATCACACATGTAGTAAATACTTACTATTTTGCCAGCTACTGTCAACCTAATGTTGCGAGAAGTGTGATAGTATGTATATTTTACTAAATTTCGAAAGTATCCACTAAATTAATCGTTTAGTTTAAGTTGACATAACGTGCGTTGATAGCATTTTTTAAATATAGATTACACTGTCGTAACGTGACAAAATGTCAGTATTAGAGTAAAAAACGCTGAACAAATTTACCAGTTTATTTTGCAGCGCTGTTGGCTTCTACTGCAGATCGCCGACCGGTGCCCGCGGCGAGAGTCAACACCGAGCGTTGTTTGAGGCGGTCATGTCTGATATTTGTTTATGTATTTACTTATCTTAATTCCTGTAATAATGGCCAAAAGTGTATCTCGTTTTCCTGTGTCTCGTTTCAAATATCATCGACGTTTTCTCCCATATCTAAATGTTTTTCCATTGTGTCAGCATAATAGAAAGTCCTTCTCCAGTTTTTCATTTAAAAATTGTATCGCTTGTATTGTACCAATTGTATATTTATCACTTGATTCGACGTCATTAAGGTATCAGTATATCTCAACGGACTTTAAATCGAATAAATTTCCTGCCTGCAACGAGATTTATTGGAGACAGGTGGAATATTTAAAAAAATCTACACTCACAACAAAACTGTAGTAGAGTGAATTCCGTAGATTAAAGGTATTTAAAAAAATTAGGTGCAGGTGACTAAGAAGAACACATTTTTTACATTTTTTTTAGATTTTTTTCTGTCTTTCATATCATGACCGCGATTTACGCCGAATCTATTATACCGATTGTAACGAAATTAGACTAATAAGTTTTTTATGTTTTATAGAAGATCAAAGGATACATTTTATCCCGTTCACAAAGGGGATCGCGTGGTACTTCGGTAAAAGTCAAAATGTAAATTAGACTATAATTCATTAGTGTAGTCTGATTTTGTTAATATTTTTTTTTGTTCTGTAGTGTGTGTTTTACAAATTGTTCCCTATTTTTTTCCAAGTCATAAGTTCTGTAATTTAAAAAAAATATCGATACGTAAACAATCAGTATAAAGTGACAAATCAGTATGAAATTCTTGAAACTCTGAATGTAGAGAAATATTTGAACGAACAGGTCACATACCTTCACGCCAAGTCACCCTGCAGTTTTGCTAGAGAGTATCAAGTGCCAAATCAACGAAGTGCGCTGGGTCACCAAGCAGGTAATAACACCGTGACGAATCGTTTTAATTCATATTCATATTCTATCTTTCTTGGCAGCCAAAAAGTCCTGTCTATTTGTCGTCTGTAGATTCAGATTCGGATTACTTATAGCAATATTATAAAATTACTAGATATTGTAAGAGACCAGTAAGCGGTCGGGCAGTGGGTACCCTAGCGGCACTAAATTCTAGTTATAGGTTAGCAACGCTCTGTTTTAATCTTTTGCATAATTTACAGGTGATCTTTGATAATAGTCAGCTTTTGTCAGTGTCATGTAAACCGATACAAAAGCAGGTGAAGGGCAGGGTGAGAGACAATGAGTATAACATCTTGGGCTTTTATGGCCAAACACTATTATCTCTATAGGCGGCGAGCATCTCTTATAAGTGGTTTATTTAGCCAAAGCTACTTTTCAGCTATTTAAATATTAGCAAAATTAAATTTTGATATTATTCACGTTACCCAAAAAACTTGACTTGTGGATTTCAGCACCAGCAACATCTCTGTGAAGAAAGCAGCGATAGCATTGACATCGAAGATTGTAGGTAAAGGCAATATATTTTTTATTTTTTTATAATTCTACTCCTCTACCTCAAATTTCTTAACTTCTAAACATTCTTAAAAGTAAAGTCAAAATAAATAATTGGAACCGAGAGCTACAGTGTCAGTCGGAACATTTACAGCGGCCAAATTAACTTGTTAGTTTTGAATTAATCAGTGCATTATAAAGAGGGTGCTGCCGACGGGTTACTTGGCGGAAGACCAAATTAGATTCATTAGAATGTTCATATTTCACCTGGTGCACCGAGTAACAGCGCCTGAGGCTTGAATTTATTGTCGGCAGCAATGAGTAAAAAGGTAACTCTATCATTTTTCGTAATTTTTTAACACGCCTGGGAATCAAAACATATTGTTCCATATAAATTTATAAATTGTTTTGTTAGAGGAGCCCAAAAAGATATTTGTATAGTGAACCTATTGTTCATCATATAAATAAACAAAAAGAAAAATAGGCGAAAATCTATTTCGGCGTCCCAAACGCATAGCAAAAGTGATTAGTGAATATTTCATTTCATCAACGATATAATATTAATAGTCCCAGCGGTAATCCAAAAAATCTTTCTCAGCTAGTATTTTTTTTACTCCATACAGTCAGGATATTATTTAAATGGGTAAATTGGTTGAATAACGCAAATGCAGTAGGTTACGATGGCATTAATGCAAATATGGTTAAAACTTGCGGTAACAAGATAGCACAGATACGGACGTATTTGGTGAATTAGAAAATAATGTTTTCCGGAAATCCTAAAACTATCACTTAAAGCCTTCACATAAAAAAGATGACTAGTCTGAAATAAATAATAAAGACTTTTAAAAAGCATTTCATTAGCGTGTTGTTGAAATTGCAACAAAATTTAAGATCCTAACTCCTACTGCCTTATTCATAAAAAAATAGTTAAGTAATCTCATAAGCATTGCTTAACTAATCATTTGATTAAGCCTTAAACATTGTTTAAAAATTTGTTATTCATACAGTTCATTTTGACAATGCTTATTTAAATACTGTTTAACTTGGTAGGTTTTGGTAGAAATGTGTCTGTATGCGTATTTCTTTTGCTAAAAGTGGATTAAACAATTTTCATCCCTTATCAACATCGTTGTTTCTGAATACGGTGTCGGACATCTACAATCTCTTGCTAAAGAGTATTTATATTTCTACAATAAAATACTCGTACATATTGTACTACAATAAAATTAAATTTATTAGAGTAAATAAAGTTGATGCAACATAGACACAAAACGTTTGAACTGATACACTGCATTTCAAAAATAATGTTTTAATGCATCTACATTATGTTGCTAAGCTAAATATAAAATGATGTCATTTCTGTAATATTTTCCCCCGTGTTGGCTCGAGTTCCTTTGTAGAATAGACCATCTACCATCTAACAGGAGTTAAATAGCGCGTAAATATCGAGGCTTACTGTCTCTAGCACCGTGACAACTTACTAGGAGGTGAGTTTCGCAGCGACTCACCTGGATCGGTGGTACCGCCTTACATATCCTGCCGCCATAATGTCAGCGCTTGCTGTTGAATTGTTCCGGTTCGTAGAGTAAAGTAGCCGGTAAACTTACTTTTGCTCGGGGCTTGACATTCCAGCCTCAGGTTGGAATCTCACCATTGCCACCTTTGGTGTCTCTAGACGGCGTGAAATTCTCACAATCAGAAAATCTGTCTACTTTTATTCTTCCAATATCATAACAAAATGCTCTGGAAAACTATTCGTTTCTTCGTAGGAGTCATTGGCCATCTCCATAATAAAACATGTTATTACAGTCATATATTGTTCCAAAATCCAACATATCCTGTCTAATTTTGTCCACACTTCAACGAAATCAAAATATTTCAATATGTCTATTATAAAAAAATCATAAGAATACACAAATAAGCCATATTAAATGGTTAGTTGTTGCATTTTGTCAATGCACATAAAATCAGCTGTTTGAAATTTAGTCAGCCATTTTGTTGATTAAAATTTTAAATAAGGGTCCGAGGTTGCTTAAAGTGACAGCTATTTAAGAGTATATTTAAACAAATGATTAACTCTAAATAGCGTTTATGAATAAGAATTTTTTTAAACATTACTTAAATTGGTGATTAAAAGTTAAACAACGTTTATGAATAAGCCTGCTAAAGATTAAACTGTAGGGTTAATCTCGAAGCTCGATTCATGCAATATTGGAAATTGGAATCGAGTATATCATTTTATATATACTAAAATATAATAGTTAAACAGTACAACAAATTGAATAAATGAAAATTTAAGAACTGAAAATTTTAGGAAGACACAATACTATCTAGGAATAACGATTTCGGGTAAACTACTTTAATTGAGCCAATATCCATCCCTGCCAACATAATGTTAGTACTAGTTGTGGTCTGGTCCGGGGAGTAGGGCTAAAAAGTTTGAAATTCGATCATTAAGTTGGAAACGCACCATTCTAATTTTTGGTGTCTATGGGTAAGGCGTATTTCAAGAGGGAAATCTGCCTGCGCTCTTGCCTTCTAATCCCATATAAAGTAGGTATACATAAAATAAATCCTGAGGTTTAAAATCACACTCATTGTTTAAGTTTTGTTTCATCAAAATCGTTTCAGAGGAAGCCAAGACAGTTTCGAAAAATTAACAATAGAGGTTGTCGTAATCCGCGCAGATAGAGCCGCGGCCGTTAGTACGATGAATCACGAATATTGTAATTATTCACAGATCCGTATTTGTGTCAATATGTCACTGTCACTTCCAATAAGTAACAAAGCGAGTCATGGTAATCAGAAGTAATTGTCTGTCGCCGGCAGGAACGCGCTCAATAAACCTATATTTAACTTAAGTAACAGTTCCTAATGGTTTAGCTGTTAGCTGAGTAATTGAGCAGATACATAATACAGCCATTTTGTAGAATGACTCAGCGTAACTCTGACGTTTCCGTACCTACTGGAAGGAAATTGCCGCCATTTTGGTTTTCGACTATTCTAAGAATCACAGATGACGTCGACACGGTGGTTGTATTTTTGGAGAAAGGTATGAATATGTCCAGGATTTTTTCGCTGTGTCTATACTTAGTCTGGCCATAAA
>NJDD01001327.1:108966-126196 GCA_002245505.1 Calephelis nemesis
ACCGCATCAAAATCCGTTGCGTAGTTTTAAAGATTTAAGCGTTCATAGGGACATACAACATGACACATGACAGAAAAAGCGACTTTGTTTTATACTATGTAGTGAAGACAATTTATTCTGTTAATAAGACAATACATGTTTATTTAACGGAAATATTAGATGTATTTGATAAGAAATAACTCAAAACACACACAGACAATGATATATCACATTAGCAGTTCAAATTGCAGTAAAAAAGTTTTTCTATCTGTGGATACCGTTAGGCTTAGACCTTATTTGTAAACTTAGATTAACTAAGACTTGTTTTACAAGAGAGTTTTGCTAAATAAATATACTAGCAGAAGCCAGCTGCTTTACACGCCTATTAAATATTCTTTACGTGTAAGAATAATAATGTTTAAATACTCTACGTTTATTATTACTGACTTTGTTTCCAGTATAGTTAGACTTGCTATACTCCACGGTAACAGCTTTAAGATAGAGACAGGACCTATTGGCTGATAAAAAACAAATACAAAGCTCGGCGAAAAGCGTTGCTTGCAGCCGGCTATAGCGTGAATACTAACATAAAATACATACACATCATACAACTTCACGCCACGTCCCATACACAAAACAAATAAATTCTAGTACATCCTGTAGAAAATATTACTACATAAATGATTGTAATGTTTTATGACGACGTCATTAAAGAATTCATCTTTATGACACATTAATTTAAAACGCTAGCGACGTTCGCGTTTGTTCTTGGCTGTACAGAATTATTTACGGCCAATGTTAATAATGTATGTCTCAAGATGGATTTCAAGCAATCTTGATAGTTGCGTATCAGCCGGCCTATCCTATACCTAATTGCCATATTTATCCTGTCCACAGATATGTTATTGGCAAGCGATAACATAAAAGTGGAACAAAATATCAATCTTGGACAGCAAGTTTTGGATTAGGATTGATTATTAATATTGCCGTTAATAACTAGCCACCTGCCCCGGCTTCGCACGGTAATGAAATATACATATCAACCTTCCTCTTCAATCACTTTATCTATTAAAAAACCGCATCTAAAAGCATTGCGTAGTTTTAAAGATTTAAGCATACAAAGGGGCATAGGTACAGAGGAAGCAATTTTGTTTTATACTTTGTAGTGTATTTTGGGCAGCGTATATTTAGATTGAATAGCAAATATATTTTAATTAAAAATAACTCTATTAATGATTATACGAATAGGTTGTATAGAAAAACATTCCGAAAAAATAAGAAATTAACTAACTGTAACTTTATTTTCCGGTATGTTCCGAGTGTCCGCCGTTATCCGGACGCCTGGCGACGCTACACAACGTTGCTGATATCTTAGATCTTCAAAGTTATATACTTGTTTTAATTCCAGCCCTAAGTTCTCATTATAATATGCGCCTTAACTCTTGTGATGGTTTAATGTCAATTTAATAAGTAATAGATAAGTATGCATTTAAAATCATTAAAATACAAGAAGCGGTTGTCATAAAGAAACAAAGAAACAAAGGCCTAAATTTTATTTGTTTTGAAATGAAAAATGAACAAAAAATGTTTTCCACATTTCTGATTTACCCCGCCACTAAACTTAATTTGACACGCTTCTTTCAAACATTTTTTAAGGAAGTAGGGGCCTGCATTGTTTCGTCCGGATCGGTACCGTTGGTATTCTGTCGTGTCTGGGTTTGGTCAGGGTAGACGAAAATCTCACTTAACTTAATACTTAACATGCCACTTTTAGGTTGGCAACGCACACCTTTAATGTGTATCGATACAGCTATTACATAAGAGTGTGTGCAAACAAATTATTTTCATTTCATCAAGTTTTGTTTTTTTCTATTCGTTTGATTATGATCACAAAATATCGTATGAAATGATTAAACGTTAGATATGGGCCATTAAATAACAGAAATTCGCCTGCTGAATAGATTTATATAAACGGAGTTATACGGAGACGTAGAAGTTTGTGTAATAATTGTGAGTATTGCTACATATATCAAAACTTGAGATACCTCGCTGGCGGAGGCCAAAATCTATCATAAATAGAGTTCTCTAAAACTTTTGAGTATATTTTCAAGTTACAGTAAGTATAGAATGCTAGACATTTTTGGAAATGACCTTACTAGTTTATTTTATCTAAATGTTAAATTCAGTTTTATCCAAAAGAAGATGTTTCCATAAGAGTGATTGTATAACCTTAACGGCGCTTGTAGCCCGATGCTACTGCAGGCTGCATATTAAGGCGTTATACACAATTGGTTATTCTGGAACCGAGTGGGATGATGGTTTCTGTGGTCTTTCTTTTTATGTTTCCTTAAGACTTTCTCACTTTGTCCTTTACAATATTTTAGCCTCTGTTTTTCTTTTTTTACTCTTCACGTCTGTCATTTTTCTGTAAAATGTTTTAAGTGCTTATTTTCCCTAAACGCTGGATATAGTTTAGCTCTTAAGTGTTCAGATTCTGTGTACGTTTTAGATGTTAATAAAATGAAATAAAAAATATGTATTAGAAAAAAAAAAGTGTCCTAAGAAGTTTTTATTTGGTAACTTGACAAAATGTCTAATTTTAATAAATTGTTGCAGCTCAAGTACTACCGTCAGAAATGGAGAAAAGATTACCACAGAGTGTGTTAGGGAAATCTGATTTGTGATTTAAGTGTTGCCCGATTGGAGATAAAAGCCGCTCCGGCTGATATCTGGGGAAATGTGGGAGTGTTGCCTTATGTAAATAATGTTTTATTTACTGAACTGAGGTTTAGGGAGATATTTTTATTTGTTTTATAAAAGCGTAGATGTTTCAGTACACAAAGCGATGTAACATGGTCACAATGTCTATAAAGACAGCTTTATGTATTTAATTTATGAATTAATAAGTGCCAGCTACTATGCCCGTGTAGCATTTAAACTTAATTTAAAACTGACTTATGGAAGCGAAACAGCCCAAGCGGCGGCATCCAAGGTACACCGCGGATGTAGGAAGGAGAGTGTGTGCAGGAAATTGAGTGAATGGTTAGCTGGGTAAGCAATTGCAAAGCGAGTTTTTAAGTAAAAATGGTAGACCCTCTTTGCATAGTTTTGTGCTTATCCCAACGTTATTGTATGGAAGCGAGAGTTGGTTATGTCAGAGAAAGCATGAAAGTAGGATAAATGCGGTCGAAATGAGAGCACTAAGAAAAATCTGTGGTGTAACTGTCGTCGATCGCATTCGTCATAAGATACCTAGAAAGATTGTGATTGAAAAAAAAACGGGTGTTAAAATAAGAAAAACATTCTCCGATGGTTCATTCTCCGTTATGTGAAAAAAAGGGCAGATGAAAAATTGACCAAGCAGCAGGATACAATGGATGGATGTAGGTAATCGGGTAGACCGAGTTTGTTATCCCCATGACAAAATCGTTCGGATACGTCGTAACCACAAAATCGTGATATTTGGCACTCGATAGTAAGAGATAACACTTGTAAGGGACTTGACGTGAAGATATACATGTAGGATGACTCTGATGTTGTTTTATTACTAATTCATGTTGATAAAACAACATCAGAGAGTCTTCCTTTTTTAGAAGAGATTTCTAATTAAGCTTCTTCTTTTTCTATGTTTTTTTTCTATACGAATGAAATCATTATATATAATAATAAAAGTAAGTTGATAAAATGTGCGTGCCGATAAAACTTAAAAAGGATTCCCGATACGATAAAGGGATTTATATAGTGCAATAGCCCTTTATCCCCCCTCGAACAAGAAAGTTCCCGTTTTAAATTACAGGGCGTATTTTTAAAGATTTAAGGGCTTCTCCAATTCCTCAACTTGATATTTAAGTGAAGTAGTGGCGCCACCTGTTGTCGAGTAGTTGAACTCCATACAGATATATAACAAGACTAAGTTGGTAAAATGTTAAAAAGGATTCCCGATACGATAAGGGGACTTGTATAGTGCAATAGCCCTTTATCCCCCCCCGAACAAGAAAGTTCCCGTTTTAATTTAAAGGGCGTATTTCTAAAGATATAAGGGCTTTTTCAATTCATCAACTTGAAAATTAAGTGAAGTATTGGCGCCATCTGTTGTCGAGTAGTGGAACTCCGTTCATAACAACGATCATTATTGAAGCTGAACTTATTTGTGGAAAGAACAAAGGACAAACAGTATTTATACCTAGAATACCACTGATCTCTTCTGATTGCCATTTCAATTTAAAATTTTGCAATTTCCAATAAAATAGCTTTTAGTTTTACAATTAGCAAAGCACAGGGACAAACTTTAAAATATTGTGGCATTAACCTCAAACAACCCTGCTTCTCTCACGGTCAGCTATATGTCGCTTGCTCAAGGGTAGGAAATCCGAAAAATCATAAATATATATATACATATATATATATGCATATACTCCAGACAATAAAATGAAAAATTTTGTTTATAAGCAAATAGTGTAAAAAATGAGGGAATGTTTTCAATATTTTTTTTACTATTACGTCATAGTTTATTTTTTTATTTCATCTACGCGTAATCTCATATCAACTCCCGGGCTAAGCCGGGTATTATAGCTAGTCAAATAATAATATGACGTTCTTTACGTGACAGGCATACAAGAAGCCAAATCGACAGAAATCAAAAACTGCAAATAAAATATGGAATAACATCTTTCATGCATTAATTGAGACGTATGCTGAATGAAATCTGTCTTCTCGTGATCACATAATTTTATTAACCTATTGCTGTTTCAAATGATACAGAGCAGTAGCCTCTCACATCTCCACAAACATATCTACAAGTCTGTGAAACTTAATACAAGTGAATACATCCGGACATATTCCTCATGTAGACTTCGTAACAAACAAAGCCAATTATATGATTGTATTACTCAATAATAATAATCGATATAACATTATCTCACAGATATTCATACAATAACTGGTAATATAGTCTAAGCGCAGTAAACCAACTTCGAGTTCAATAATGATATCATCTGAGTTCACAAAAATTGAATATTCTTCGCGGTTTCTCTAAAACTCCATAATCAAATATAGACTTGGTGGCAATGTGACCACGTCGGAAGTACGTTCATTCAAATAAAAACATATAAACTTAAAAAACTTATGACTCGTTTTACATGCATAACTATGGAATTAAATTTCTCCCAGAAATATATAAATTGACGATCATCATACTATTGCCTTAACCTATCGAAAACCGAACCCTTTAGGACCCTATCTTCGACAATCAGTGGTGTTGCTTACCAAGCAATAAACTTTAAATAATATGTAATACAATTATAAGAAAATAACAAAACCGATAATACGTGAACACGAGAAGGACAACGAAAGTTTGAAACACACCGACCTCACCAGTAGATGAAACAGGAAAGCTCTGTAAGCTCTCGGCGCTTTCCACAACTTTTTGCGACAACTGCAGTACGTATTCTAGACGGGCTCTAACTTAGTGTTCAAACTTTTGAACATTTCAATTTTTTTATATAAGAGGTCAGAGAACAAGCACATAGCTCTCCTGGTGGTAAGAGATAGCCGTGGTCTATAGACACTATTGATGTTACAGGTGCGTCGCTGTCCTGTGGGCGGGATGTTAAGCCTATTGTATAAGTCTACCGGCTACATTACCCTCCGGGAAGGAACATGACAATATCATTATGACGGCAGGAATAGGTGAGGCAACGGAACCTTCCCGGGCAATTTGCTCCAAAACATTCTACCCCCAGTAGTCTTGGCGATAATGACTATATTTTAAAAAGTGCTCACCTCTTATGGGCTGCCTAACAGAGAGGCAGGTGGCCTATTCTACTCAGCGGACTAGGACCAACACGGGGTATTTATTATTTAAGTTTAAATATAAAAATGTTCATGTGTTTTATTGTGCTGATACAGCTGCCGTTGCGTTTCGATTGGCGTTCGATCTTCCGAGAGACCCATCTATAATAGCTTTGTGGCAAAGCATGTGGAGCTTTCTCTACTTGTAATGTTCATGTTTACAAGGTAGGATTTATGTATGACCATATCGTATTTTTTATGTGATAACAAAGCGAACACGCATGCTTCTCTCCCGATGGTGTGGTGCAGCGATTCCCTATAGTTACTGGTGCGTAGGCACTTGAATGGATTATTTGTTTATGGTTCCAAATTCAAATGTTTTTTTATTGTTATTATAAAGGCACAATTGTTTTACATTTTGGCGTGGAGTTTGAGTTTTATCTGTTATTTATATCAAAGTATAATGCTGCTTTAAGTTGTATCATATTTAGTGTGCATTGCATTTCATAACAGACACAAACATCTAACAAAGAGTTTGTCACAAAATTTGTATGACCAAAGGCATTTCGAGTTCGGAGGTAATAAAAATATTACCTGAGGCTTCCAGTGAATCGACTTTGTTAAGAAATCGTGCTTATGAGTGGTATAAAGCATTCAAAAGCGGTCGAGATGTGATAGAAGATTTGGTTCGCTCTGGTAGGCCATCAACGTTTGCAACTGAAGTTAACATCGCAAAAGTGACTATAAATTTTTATTCAACTTTGAGAGATATAATCGCTGAACTTTTTCTATCTCACGAGTCACCTCGTATCATTTTAACTAATCAATTACATATGAAAAAGGTTGCCGCTCGGCTAGTTCCAAAAGACCTGAATTTTTTTCAAAAACTCAATCGAAAGAGTCGCTGAGGACATGCTAGAATAAGTCAATTCCGACCCAACGTTCATGAAAACAGTGTCACCGGTGACGAGACATGGGTTTACGAGTTTGACATGAAAACTAGTCAACCAGCTTTGGAGTGGCGCCTTCCGACTCAACCGAAACGAAAAAAACTACTTTAAACTTGTTCAAAAGCCAAAGACATGTTAAGTATTTTGTTTGACTGTCGCGGTGTAAATAAGGAATATTATTTGAGTGTTTCGCGGCATACATGAAAGCAAAATTAAGGAAAAAGGCCAGACTTGTGCAAAAAAATTCTTAGATTTTGCAGCACAATCCTGCCAACACTCAACAAATACGACTGAGAAACCACCATACTCCCTGGATACGGCAGCAGCCGACTATTTTCTTCGTCATTTACTGATATTTTTTTTCGTGGCCTTTTCGTGGCCCCCGTTATCGATCGGCAGAAGACATAAAAGAGAACTTGCTGAGAGAACTGAACTCAATTCCGGAAATAGCGTTTAAAAAAATTTTTTGATGATTGGATTATCCGTTGTATGTTATTGTATCCTTTCTGAAGGAGCGTACTTTGAAGGTAATAGATTAAATTCTAATGAATAACAAAGTCGAAAGTCTTCGACCAGTGTGTGTTACCGGTGATGATATATGGAACTGAGACTTGGCCGTTAAATGTGGGCCTCTTAAATATGCTCAGAGTCGCTCAGCGTGCTATGGAGAGGGCTATGCTCGTTGTTTCTCTGCAAGATATGATCCGTAATTCGGTGATCCGCAAGAGAACGAGAGTAACCGACATAGTCCAGAGAGTCAGCAAGCTGAAGTGGCAATGGGCAGGCCACATTGCTCGCAGAACCGACAACCGATAGGGAAGAAAGGTTCTCGAGTGGCGGCCCCGCACCGGAGAATGTGGTGTTGGACGAACTCCCACCCGGTGGACTGATGGTCGGCGGAAGCGGCTGGTGATCGTGACTTGTGGCGCTCTTTTGGGGAGGCCTATGTCCAGCAGTGACGTCTTCCGGCTGATGATGATGATGATGATGAATAACAAACAGTTTGTGTATTATTGATGTTTTTCTGGTACTTTCCTGACAGCGCAATATGAGTATATTATGTTATCAATCACGTCTGAACCAATAGCAACGGAACCACATACAAGTGTAGTCCATAATCCGGAAGACTGGTTACACGGATAAAGCAGACCTACATCTTGAAAATAAGAAATACTCATCGCATTTTGAGCAAAGATGTTTTAGGTGCATTACTAACTTAAAAATGGGATCTCAAGCGCTTGGCATAAGTTTACCGGTAATCCTACCATCAGATTCGTCATGTCTGTCTGTCTATCCATCCGTATATCATAGTCACAGAACATCCAGAACTGTACTGTTGAACCTTGGTAGGTAAGTAGATATAAACTGCATTAAGATTTTCAAATAAAATAACAAATTTTGGGGGTTCCCCATACTCAAAACTGAAACTTAATTTTTTTTCACTAACCCATAAGTATGAGGTATATAAGGAAAGGTCTTCAAAGATGATATTGAGGTTTCTACTAACACTTTTTCTAAACTGAATAGTTTTCACGAGAGACACTTCCAAAGTAGTAAAAAATGCCCATCGAAAATTAGTTTGACTAGATCTAGAAAGTTGTTTTTTTTTAATACATAAATCGTATTTTTTTTAATAAATCGTAAACCGCAACCAATGTATATCTACTAAAAAATTTTTTATATTGTGTTACTTTCTGCTACGAAACCCTTAATGGACAAGTCCCACTCGCACCTGGCCGCTTTTTTTATGTTGTTGATCCAAGCAAGCTTATGAATTACCTAGTGTGTGCAACACACCACGTGTGTGTTGCCAGCTTGGAGATTCTTACATAAGTAGCTATACTATCTGAAGTATTAACGTTATGAGAGCAAAAAATTTTAAGCCGGTGGTATGAACCCGGGCCAGGCCATTGAGAAAATCCATTAGTCTAAATTACTAGATTGCAGGCAGCAGGTGATGGGGTCGTCATATATCATGCTATTTTTGTAGTCTAACTTAAGACTGGAACAGGTGGACGGAGCCGCGGGCAACAGTATTGTTGTATACTGTAGTGACAGACCGAAACGTCTCAATAGATATTCTCAGGTACTTAAATGTACCGTAAATTGAAAAATTTCCGTTTCGTTAATTGTTAAAGCTTTGAGCGTTCCAAATGAAATTCGCTTTTCTACGGAATCACTTTCAATCAAATTAAATTTCAATCAGTGACATTTTTAGAAACTTGTGTTGTTGTGTGTTGTGTCGTCGGCGTTTTATTAAGGCGTCGTAAGGACACAAGTCGTACTTATTACAAATTTAATGTTTACTATTTTCTGAGGATACAGACAGATGTGCACGACGACTGGGTATTGAATTATTTCACAGCGAACTAAGACCATACCAATCTTACTGATTTTATCCCAAGGAGTGAGCGAAAGTGAGCGAAAGCGAAGTTTTTTTGTGACAGTAACGCTAGATATGCAGTGAAATGAAAGAAATTTAAGTATTTATGGAACATCTGTTAACTATCTTTTGAAAGAAGTTGTTAGTTGGGAGTTTATTTTTACAATTTTACAGAGCTCACTTAAATTGTTTGATGTGTGCTAACTTAGAGAATGTACTACCTAACTAAATGTTTTTTTGTTTGTAACTAGCTCCCCGATTTGTTGAAAGTAGATTATCAGTATCAGACGAGGGGATTTTAAAATTTGAATCCGTCTTGTAATACGTATTTATTTATTTCGATGAAATTACAATATTGAAGTTTAATGTTGCTTCTAATATAAATAAAGATCAATCAGTGACAAAATATGACAAATAATAAAATTGTATATTGTTCAAAAGTGACAGTTTTCAATGTATATTGAATTATAAAAGCGTTTCAATTTTACAAATCATGATTGATGGCCGGCGTCCGATCGAAGGGTACCGTCGTCGGGCCGCTTGCGCTCGGTTCACAGATATCGTGACTAGAAATAAAAACCACAAAGGGAGCAGCTGCATGTACTTGTGTATTACTTTAAAATTATAATCTAGCTCAGCGCGTATTTTACAAAATATAAAGTGATAAAATGTAATTTTGGGTGAGCTGGAAGAAATCTCTTTATCTGAAATAAGCTGATCTTTTGTACAAGTCTTTAAGTTTAAAAATTTTTGTAAGTTTTTTTTTGTGTACAATAAATTATTAAAAAAAATACGTAAAACAGTAATTAAAAAATAAAACAATAAAAGAAATTTTACCAAGCGCCGACGATGGAAAATACAAATAAAATTATGGAGATGTTCTTCTAAGCCACTATCGTTATACTTAAATGAATACCCTATTAGTACAACAAATTCTAAAGTTTATTTAATTGTGTGCCGATGTAAGAGTATCAGTGATATAGAGTTATATATCTTAGTAGTGCTTTTAGCAGGGATTGAAGGTGCCCCGTAGACGTAAAAGGAAGAGTGTGTGCAGGGAATAGTGCGAATGGAAAACTGGATAATGACTTTCCTGATGGTAAAAGACAACCGTGACATGTAAACAACATAGTTATTACAAGTGGGTCACTGGTCTGAGGTCCCGGGATGTTAACCATATTGTGCAAGTCTACTTGATACCCAACCCTTCGAAACGGAACATGATAGATTTATAATGGTGCCAGCAATAGGTTTGTTGGTAGTTGGTCATTTAAAAATAGTCCTTTGTTATTAACAAAGGACTATAGTAAAAATTATAAAGAAAAATCTGTTTCTTAAATTTTCACATCTTAAAGAAAATCAATACGAAATCAAATGATAACAATAGAGTCTAAATTATTGTTGCATTCGGAAAAAAGCGTCGCAAAAAACTGTCGTACCTAGAAATTTCTATAGCTCATTTTATGTTTTAGACAGTGGAAAGTTCTGAACAGTCTCCACCTTCTAGGGAATGAGCTAGGTACCTTCTGCTGACAACATATAACCAAAAAAGTTCTAAGTAATGTGACTTACCAAAAACACTAGGATTACCTGATCATAATACACTGGCTCAGCAAAACTGCACGTTTTGCTGAGCACATATTTTTACTAAATGCTGACTGTTGTTCGCGACATCAAAGTTGTTTAGGTCCACCGTGGGAGATTGTCCGAGCTGTTTGGATTAATAACAATAGTCTATGGCCTTATGTCCCATCTCGTATAAGGTTAATCTCTTTCTATGTTTGATATGACGTAAGAACGAAGTATTTATACAAATTGATACTTTCAATCAAGACTAAATTAAAACTATATTTGAACACTGAACACTCATGTCCCTTCTAACTGCTTCACTCTCCACCGGACACGCAACATTACAACAACAAAATTCCCTCCACAACACAGCACTAGACTATCGTGAATGACGAATGAATTCTTTGGGAGTTTAAAACATTTGACAACGGAACTCCTTTGAGGACAAAGAAATATCGCAAATTACCAAGCAATTTTGCAACATTAATTATTTTGGCTCCAACCATTTTTGGACAATGTACCATTTTATTTTGTTACCAGTTCAGCTTTTTAATCAAAGTGTGTTCGGTGCCTTGTCTCTTTAAACTCTATTTGATTACTTTTACATTAACGTAAATGATTAAGAAAATCTTCATTACCCGATTACGGAAAGTGGAGTTTTCCAAGTGAGTGGGTACTCTTAGTTTTATAATTTTTGAATCACTCTGTAGTTTAAGCGTTCAACAATTTTAGTGCCTCGGTTCCCGTTAGATTTATAAATACACCAGAATACCAAAATATGCATATACCATATATAAATATTTAAAATTATGTATTCTGTCATATCCTCGGACAAGTCACACAAATTGAATCTAGCCCCAAAGTAAGCAAATTATATGCTTGTGATATGGGTGCTAATCAACGATTCTAGTACATAGAGATTCTTAAATAGATACCAGAATAAAATTTAATAAACACCCAGACCCGGAAATGCAGACATTAAAATGTTCATCACACAAATGTCTGCCCCCGTCGGGAATCGGATCCGTTGGTCGATGTAGTTAGGCGTGTACGCTAGCCACTCGACCAATTACGAGGCGGTCAACAAAATATTACTATTATCAAAATATTACTATTAGTGCAAGAAATAGTTTAAAAGATTTCTTGAAAGCAGATCCTTTTTGACAGACCATTTACTTAAGCTTTTTGTGGCTACGTTTTGCACAGTTATGTTTTGATGTATTAATAATTTACTTATTTTCATAGCAATAGTGAAAAGTTGAGAATTCTCGAGGTCTGCAACCCTAGAGACACTGTACTATTTCTGAGTTGCCTGTTTTACTTATTATTTTCTAATAATTTTAATGTAATGTAAAAAAAATATTTGCACGTCTATATGGGGGCCATCGGGGATATCCCCGAAGAGGTAGGCAGAGGCACAACCAAGGCACCCACGACTAGCCGGAGACACCAAGGCCCACAATGTGATAGGTGGCAAGCCTATCATCAACCGGGCACATATCCAATCCCAGGTAATAGAAAATTGAATAGAAATACACATAGTCTATTTTTGTTGGTCGACCATGAATCGAACCAGGGATCTCAAGAAGTCAAGTCCGACTCCGGACCGCTAGACCACAGAGGCGATATCAAGTAATCGATTTTTCATTATAGTTTTAACCATTCTCATTGGTCGAGGGGTTAAACTACATGCATAGTTTTACGACCAAGCGCGAGGCTCGGTTTCGATTTCGGACGGTAGAAGGGATTTGTCTGATGAATATTTAAATATCTCCATTTTCCGGGTCTGGGTGTTTGTTAAAATTATTCTGGTATTTATTCAAGCAGAAATGTTGTTGAATAATGGCCATAACACAAACATACAGTTTGCTTATTTTGGGATTAAATTGAATTTGTCTAACTTGTCCAGGGACATTTAATTACTTTCCGTAGGTACAATCCGTCAAATACTTAATTGTAACAAATACCAAAGTGACAGTAATGTCCCAGCTAGCTTGGTTTGGTATGACTGCCTCATCCTTTCCTTAGATTGCAACCGGCAACAACGTGAGAGGTTTTAAATTATACTAGGAGGATGGCAACGCACCATCGACATTTTTGTACCCTTAGACGACGTGTATTTTTTAACACTAGGAAATCCGACTACTTGGTAATCCTCCCCTGATATGTTTTATAAAGTCAGTCATATAACATAACCAATACTAAGAAAATGAACAATACATACAAACATCATTAACATTTTTTATTCTCTTTTAGGTTGATATCCCGTGAACAATAATCCTCGTGATCTATTTAAATAAGAAGATGCCAAGGTAGTGTACTCCCGTTATCAAATTTAGTAGCCACGTTGCCACTTAATCCAATTCCGGACGAATGTAGGGTGACCAAAACTATGAAGACATCAATTTGTCAATTTATTTCTGCTAGAAAATCCCTGTGTTTGCCTTCAAGTCTATATTGTAGATTTCTAACTATCTGTTTGAGCTAATCAATCTCTAAAATAGCCGGACTGATTTTGAAGCTTGCATGTTATTAGATTTAGATGTGCCGTTACATATGTGCTGCGAAGGAAGGTTAGGGTCACCTACGATGGGATGTGACATAAGACCGGATATACAGAATTTACTTCAAATGCAGCGATATTCTTAGCGGATACCGACATAGTCGGATGCATCATTTAAAAGAAATACAAATCTAAGAATTTCTAAAGTAATGCAACAGTTCTCAAACATTCATACACAAAACCTATTCATATAATAAAAATGAAATAACCTGACTGCTACTTCCTACTTAAACACACATGTAAATAGCTTAATGAATTTAGTGGAAATAAAACACAGATATATTATGGAAGCACTGGGACTTCTTTTTACTGCGGTGAATCATAAATCATAAAGTTAATGTGCCTGGATGGAAAGCTCGTTGATTTATTATAACTTATATTATTTTATATGGCTAATAACTCTACCTTACTTTTACCTATCCACATAAAAACCAGTATACCGATTTGCGTAAAATTTTAATATGTAAATAGTTTGATATTTTGAAAGGGCAAAGGGTAGTTTTCACCAACACTATTGGTGCGAGCAAAGCAGATAATACCTAGTGGAAAATATTTCTCAGAGATTTTGATCTCTCCTTTGGGACAGAGAGCCTTATGTTGCAAATATAGCTTTGCATATGAAAAACTGTAACAAATTAAAAATAAAAGAAAAACAAAATTTAGTTCAATTTAAAAAACTAAAATATTTTTATTTACATATTATATTCCCCCGTATTGGTTCGGGCTCCTTTGCAGAATAGAATCTGCTTCCTGCCAGGTAGCTCATAAATGGCGAGCATAAGTTGACCGTCACTAACACCGTAACATTCTCGTACTAGGTGGTAGAGTTTCGCAGCGACTCGCCCGGATTGGTACCACCACCTTACCTATTGTTGCCGCCATAACGTTATGACGTGTTCTGGTTCAGAGGGTAAGGTAGCCGGTAAACTTACTTTTGCTCGAGGTTTGACATCTCGGACTCAGGTTGGCTACGCGCCGTTACCACTCTTGGTGTCTCTCGACGTCGGTAATTTCTTACCATCAGGAAAAAAAATCTTTGCCATTCATGAAAAGCCGCGGATAACATATAGTTGATATTGTGATTACAAAATAACAATTGTAGCTTGTCTGATGAATTAATTGCACGTGGATAGTTTTCTGTTCCTCTGTAATTATCACAACAATTTGAGCAAAATATATCTGTGATCAATCCAAGCTGAAACAACATGATCGAAGTGATTGTTCAGATTCAGAAAAATTATATATTTTACGAGAACCTGTCAGTCCTTTCCAACCAGCAGTTTGTGTAAAACAAATACATAATTCTGCACTAATTATATATACATCTGTAGACATGCTGTTTCCGTATTACGAAGATTATTGGTCACCCCATTCCATCAGACAACCAGTAAACACATCCACCGAGTGATGGGTTAGATTGGTTTAGGAGAATTTAGTGTAAGCCTTAAGCCTTTAGTGATGTATCTGCCATGTTGGTAATGTTCTGATATAATATAGAATTTATTTATATACTTATACTGCACGCGTATACATTTTTTAATCTTTTTTTCGAAAACCATTCAATTCAGCACAGTAATAGGTTACGAGGAAGCAGAATGCCAATGTGAACACCTTTTAAGACTAACACAATTTACGTCTTTGTTTAATAAATATAAATATAACCTATCCATTTGGGGACTTAAAAGTATCAATCATCTATACATAGTATAAAGCAAAGTCGCTTTCCGCGTCTGTGTGTATGTATGTATGCTTATATCTTTAAAACTACGCAACGGATTTTGATGCGGTTTTTTTCAATAGGTAGAGTGATTCAAGAGGAAGGTTTATATGTATAATAACATGCTTCATATATTAGAGAACCACTGATAATTTCAAGATTTCTAATGCGAAGTCGTAAATAATTTTTTTTTTTGCGCTTTGCAAACGCTGGCTGAACTCTACGAGATAGATCAAAATAATGTACTAAGTATTGTTTACCTTAAAAAGGTCTACAAAAAAGTTCGCGATGGTATATATTTATCTCTTAGGGATAACTTACAATAACCAATTTTTATCCTTTACTTTTTACGAAAAATAATGGCTTATTTACAAAGCAATTTAAAGCAATACAGCATTAATCCTTATCTAATTAAGTATGTTAAATAAGTTTTAAATTTAATATAGAATAATATAGCCCTTCACAGTGTGTAAATCAAACGAATAGTTTCGGAGATATTACAGGTTTAAAATATAGGGACATCGCGGTTGCGGCGGCACCGGCTGGCCGCAGTGCGTGCGAGACGAAGCACGCGCCTTTTTCATTGGACTGTAATTTACAGCGATCGCACGCATTAATCGGAGCTCCCTAGAGAGGAAAATAACAAACTTAATAAAAACGTGCTTTTCAGCGCGACATTTTTTACCTAAATTGTATTTACGTTCGTAATTTAATAATCCACAATAATATTATAAATGCGAAAGTAACTCTGTCTGTCTGTCTGTTACCTTTTCACGCCTAAACCACCTAATCGATTTTGTTAAAATTTGGTATGTAGATAGTTTGCATTCATGAGAAGGACGGAGGCATATTATTTTTTGGAAATTCAACCCCTAAATGGGTTAAAAGGGGTGGCAAAGTATGTATAAAAAAATATTTTTAATGCACATTTTTGCATGAAACTTTGAATTAATGCTTTTTAGTATAAATGATGAAACACGTATTTCAGGGTTTTTCGAAATTTACACCCAAAGGGGGTATCTAAGTTCGTATGGGACATTTAATTCTATTGAAATATTTTGCGTGACACTGAAATAATGCTCTGCAATACAAATTATGAGATACATATCCAAGCGTTTTTTGAAAATCAACCCCTATGAGAGTGGACGGGGGTGGCACAATTTGCGTAGGAAAGATATTTAACAGTAATTTTTACCATAAGTCCATAACAATGAACCACGTGCATCAGTTTATCATTAACGAAAAACACACAAAGAAATTATGATATACATAGTAGCGAAATTGGTTAAAAATCCTCACTTCCCCACTAATATTATAAATGCGAAAATAATTCTGTCTGTCTGTCTGTGTGTCTGTTACGCTTTCACGTTTAAACCAGTAAACCTTTTTGCGTAAAGTAAAAAAAACCTTTAAAAGTAAACAGTAAATTTTTTTTTGTTGCCCGGACCGGAAATAGACCGGAAATAGGTTAGACCTCAGAGACGATATGTATATTTCAAAAATTTCGAAAAAAAATCTGTTAGAGGTTTCTATAACTTGCTATACAGTTTAATTTCACAGGATTTGCCAAAGTGCAGATAAAACTGTAAACACAATAACGTATCCCTACTATTTATCTGAGGTGTAATTAGAAAAGAGAAAGTGTATGTTCAGTTTTGACGGCAAAATTGCTGAATTGATTTTAATATTTACAAAAAATAGATGAAACTTTGGATAGCGATATAGGCTACATTTTATCTTAAAATTTTAACGAGCAGTGTTGGAGAGCTAAATATCAAATTAGTAGACTACGCGGGCGAAGCCGCGGGTAACAGCTAGTATATGTATATATGTATGACTGCGAATTCTCAAGTTAATATTCAAGACCTGTTTGCCGTACACAGTCGGGTACATTACAATCCTATTAATATTATAAATGCGAAAGTTTGTATGTATGGATGTTTGTTACTCTTTCACGCAAAAACTATAAAGCCGATTACGATGAAATTTGGTATGTAGGTAGCTGAAGACCCAGAATAACATATAGGCTACTTTTTATCCCGGAGTTCCCGCGGGATTGGGACTTACGCGGGTGAAACCGCGGGGCGCAGCTAGTATAATATATTATATGAATAGGTTATAACAATGTAGGTTTTTGTTTTTTAGCTGCTTAAAGTGAATTCATTAAAAGAAAATAGCGTCATTTAAAGTATCTTCACGCCTGTATCCCGAAGAGGTAGGCAGAGGCACAACCAGGACCACGACTAGCCGAATATACTAAGTCTCACAATGTGATAAAT
>NJDD01001327.1:126218-139821 GCA_002245505.1 Calephelis nemesis
TATCCAAACACTTGCAACATTTTTTTTATTAGCAAAATTAGAAAAACTAATTTTTTTCCTGTTCCCCAACCCGGGAATCGAACCCGGGACCTCATGCAGTAAAGTACAACACCTGGATCGCTAGACCACAGATGCGATGTGACGTATCTTAGTAACTGATAACGTTCTTATACACAGAATAGTGTCCTTTATGTATTGGAGTTTGTTTTTTTTTAACAGTTTTTATATGATTTTTTGGTGTTTGTTTTACAGCTTATATTTCTTGTATTTTAGGTCTTATTGATTTGTTTGAGTATTTAATGTAAAGATAAGTATATAAGTAATGTTTTAACGAATATTAATGGAATGAGTGTGCGGTTTGACCTGTAAATAGTCAAAGCTTTGTGGTGAATTAAAACATTGATTTTGGTAAGTTTTATTTATCGTGGAGTTATGAAACTTAGGAATTGTGTTAGAGCCTGGGTTGCCACAAACTAGTTAGAGATAATATTATGTTTCTCAAAGCGTGTACAATTGCTAGGCAGCCGTTTGTATAATGACGTGGAAATAGGAGGGGATGTAACATAAAGTGAGGCGTCGCGAAAATGCGCCGACATTTGGAAAAGAAGCGAGGTCGCATGCAGAGCCTTGTGTTAAAGTATGACCCTCGACCTACGCTATAACCTAGAATAAGTAAGTATTATGATAATGTATATTTTCTTGGAAATTTTGAATAAAGTATGGTTCTAATCTCTAATTCTTCTGGAATTTTGCTTGCTAATAAATTTGAGTATAAACACGGGACCCGAAATCCTGGCCCGGATTTGCGGTTGGCCTTCCATAATTAATAACTGGAAACAAGGAAAAAAAGAAAAATTAAAACTCCTATGGTGTTAAGCAACCATTACCTTAGCAGAAAGTGAGGTATTTGTCACATAAATGATATCGAGCAGGGTACAGCAAAGTTAGAAGTTAAGAGGTTCACAGGAGTGTACTTATTACTAGATGGAACTGGGACACATATATCCTAGATTTAGTGGATGTATTAAAATTACTCCTTAAAGTGTAGTGATTGTGTTCTCTTCCTTACTCCTCCCTGTCAAGATAACGAGATACATTTTCTACGTGAAAACTTCCTGCTATCGATGATCATATCGCAGACCCAGCCACTGCCAGTAACACGAATTTGTGACACTTCCCACGCAGTTTACAATAAGCGCCCTGTCTAAAAAATCGATGTCTCTTACTCTTGATTATTGACCCTTTTTCTAATTTCTAAAACGAAGATTAAACAAACTAAGCATTTTAATTTGAGCATATTAAACTTTACATTTTATGCTTTTTTTTATCTTACCCCCGTAATCCCTAGGAATGAGCTAAGAGAATCTTTCCGATTCCGGTAAATAATTCCTAAATAATGTTTTTTTTATGTGCGAGGTCTGCGCACAAGCACACGACTCTTCTAATTGTAAGACAACCGTGCCATATAAATAATTCACATGTTAAAGGTAAGGTCGCTGTCCCTTGGCCGGAGTGTTAAGACAATTGCGCAAGTCAACCGGTTACCCTACCCTCCGTACCGGAACAAGACAGAGTCTTTATGGCGGCAGGAATATAAAAGGCGGTTGATCCTATAATTATATTATTCTATAATTCTATTTAGCGGACCCGGACCAACACCACAGGATAATATGTACTATTGTACCAACACGGGGCAAATTTTGTAATACGTATTATTAAAGCGTATTTTATCGTTACAAATTTCTTAAATGGACATGATGACTGTGAATAACAAACACTAAAATATACAGCCATATAATAAAACGTAAATATTAAGCAAAGGAACCTCGTGCTAGTGAGTATATTGTTTTGTTACGCACAAAATAAGACTTTTAATATAAATGAATACGAAGCTTTTTTTGGAGAAGGGCTTCTTCAAGTAATAAAAACAAAATTTGTTGGCTAGATCGTAAAGTCGACTTAGATGAGTCAGATAATTTTGAGTATTCAACCGAGTCATTATCTGTGTGCTGAGTGTGAGTTTCGCACGAATTTACTTTAGTACCGCGTTTGCGTTTGGTCGATCCAAATGTATGGAATAAATTAGTTGTTTCGACTATCCGCTAGAGGCGCTGACAATGACTCCGTACATTTAGGTCTTCTTTTGAATGACTAATTTTGTTGCTAATCTCGCGATTTTTTGCAACTTCATCGAGCTGAACGTAAACGCGATAGTAAAGTAAATCATTTCAAAAACTCACACTAGGCACACTGAACAAAAAATAAAATCTAAATTAAAAAAGCAAGTGTTGCTTTTTTATAAATAAGGTTTTATGAAAATACAGTATTTATTAAACTAGGATTAATACAGTATTTATTATACAGTATTTATTAAACATTTATTAAACTAGGATTAAGAAAAATATTAATTTTGTATTAATACGTTCTAAACGTAAAAACTGTTCCAATTTGACAGTGTTACTTATGAAAATTGGTAATAGATTTGTTTTTAATTTGATTGTTAACATTTTTCGATAATGGCGCGACACTATTTATGAATCGCAAAAACTTACAACATTGCTACTGTCAATTTAGTCCGATCGTGTGCGTCGATCGAAGATTAAGAACATACGCAAATGGTATCTTCAGCGGTTTAATGATAAAACTAAAAATTATAACTTGTTTATATTCAAACCGGCCAGTCTTTAAAATAGAATCGTATATTTACAAGTATTCTTGTTGATGCCTGTTTTTGATAATGTAATTAAGCAATAATTATCGCATTTTTATCGCCAAAAATTAGGGATGACCCAAGTTTTGACATAACTTTCTTAGTTTTTATCCTAGCGCTCCACTATTAGTAGACCAGCTTATGTTTTTCTTGTCGCTTTGGTGTTGGCATTCGACATAAGATTATTTCAAATTTATGCTTCGTTGGGACATTTTATCACAGAAACTCTCTATAGGTAGGTATCTCTAGAGAGATCCGTCAACTTGCTATTAATAATGATTAGTACAAGTACTTCTGAGTGTGGTAATTACAATAAAATAATCAAAAAAACAGTTTTGTGCACAACTGTAATTCTGTCACCGGGAACAATACCAGTTGTGCTAAGGCTAGTTGGGCCAAAACAGTTAGTAAAATAGGAAACGGCGCTCTGGTATACCTAATACTGGACAAGCATTGTTTTGTTTTATCGTAACTGACATGGAATGTTACTTCAAGTGTTTTTACATACATACATACATATCTTCACGCCAAGTCCCTTACGGGGTAGGCAGAGAGTATCGAGTGCCAGACCTCACGATCCTGACAAACCTGTCTTGCTTCCTTCACATTCATTACCCTTTTCATACAAACACGCCGGTTTCGGAGACTCTTGACACCACCCTCGGATAATATTCGATTGATCTGATCGTGAAATGTCAGCCTTGGTCTCCCCGGGTACCTACATCCATCCACATTCGCATTGTATATCTGCTTTGTCAATCTTTCATCTGTCATTCTTTCCACATGCCCGAACCAGCGGAGCATGCCCTTTCGCATTTTAACACCAACACTTTCTTTCAATCCCACTCTTTCTCGGATCTCACTGTTACGAATGCGGTCAGCGAGCGTTACACCACAGATTTTCCGTAGTGCTCTCATTTCGATCGCATTTATCCTACTTTCATGTCAAAAAGCTAGACTCGCTTTGCATAATTCTGTGCTTATCCCAACGTTATTGTATGGAAGTGAGAGTTGGGTATGTCAGAAAGATCAAGTGTTTTTCATTCATTTTAATTGAATTAAACTTAAAATAAATACGAAAACATTTTCATATTTATTAATTTAGGATGTAGTCGTAGAACTGCATTCGTTAACACGAATGTATCTGTTTAAAAGCAAAACATACAAATTGTAAAATAATGCATTTTATATTTTTACGGCTTCTTTAATAAAGTCTTTATTATATATTATATATTAAATCGTCTTTTAATATTTGCTTTTGAACACAGGTTTAACACCTACAAATTAGGGTTAAAATTCTTGAATAACAGAAATAAGTAGTGACATAAAATGGAAAAGAAATGACCAAATACGGAGTACAGTATTCTACTTATTCTAATAACCTGCCAACACATTTTGACATGTCACTGCAGCAACAACTTAGTTCTGGTCTTAGAACCTAAGACGAATTCTAAGGTGCGAATGAGATGAACGGAATACTAATAGCTATCAAATAACAATCATAGTTACAGTGACAAGTTCCTCACCGAGCAGCTCTTTTCAGGCAGAATGAATCTACGTATAACGGAAACCTGCCGTTAAAATATTTATACTAAGCAATTTGTTATTACGAGAATATATTATATTGTACAGTGTAAATATCTGTTATTACTCGTTCCTTTTGGATATCTGTTCTTTTCACTGTCGCTATAAAAGCTTTTATAACGTATTTCGTATCGACATAGACAAATTCAAAAGCCTAAGTATAAAATTGCCTCATCTCTTGGAAATTAGACTTTGACATATTTAAAAATGTTTGCAAAAAAGTTCATGGTTTTAGTTGTTTTTAAATCAACTTGGAACAAAATTTTGCCGAATAAATCTTGGACTTAGAAAATTTTTGAACGTAGTTAATTTTTCAATCATCTTGGGACTTGTACGTTTTGCCGAATAAATCTTGGACTTAGGAAACTTTCTGTAAACAATTCCATTGACATTGTTAATTGTCAAGCAACTTGGGACTTGCAAAATGTTTAAGGACAAAATTGCCCTTTTTTATTAGTTTAGACTTGACTTGCAAATTTTCAAGAACTTCTTTACTAGTGGAAAGGCCGTCAAAATAGTAACACGTGTATGAAATTTTTAGCCAAAAGAGTTAGGGCTTTGCTATGATACATTAATCAGTTACCTTTGCATTTTATAAACACAGAAGATATGGCAGTATAAGTTTTCTTTAATCAAGAACTCTCTTACAACATCACTTTCCTTAAACAGAGACTGAGATGTCACTCTTGAGTGTAAATTGACAATACTGATCATGTGGTAATCGTCGTCAGTAAGACCTGCAGAAGTCTTGGCCGTTTTATTATAAGTATCAACAAAGTTATTATAAGTATCAACAAAAAAAATCTTTGGCATTGATTACATGAAGGCCTATTGTGGTAGCTTACTAAGTATAATTCTGTAGCAGTATCTAGATACTGCATTCTAGAACCCGCAGCATGTAAGTATTTGGTAAATGTTCATCTTATTTTTCCGAACTCTATGTTTTAGTTATATGCTGTGGATTTTATGTTTACAGAAATAAAATTAAAAAATGTCAAGTCAAAATAAAATTAAAAAATGTCAAAACTGCAAATAATATTATAATTATAATATAAATAATTATAAATATTAAAAATGTTTGTCAAAAAGTTAAATTCGAAGTTTATTTTTATTTGTATTGAGAGTCTTTGTTTTACAGAAACAGCATTTGTGATTTGTAAAGTTAATAATGATTTTCCGCTATTCATGATATCTTGATAAATAAATTAGGAAGATAGAAAATTATATCTACTTATACACAGAAATCACTAACGAAGTTAAGTTTATGAAATTTCGACAATTCAAGCGATGAATTGTAAATTATTATTTTTTAACTACAAAGTTTTACAGCTGCTCTGGTAAAAGTTCTAATGAATTGAGTTTATAAGACAATTGGAATTGAAATATTTCCTGAATATTTGGAATCGTATTGCCTTGTTAATGAAAAAAGAAATGTATTAACAAACTACATCAATTATCAAAACCCGACAGTACAAATTGAATTGACGGACTCTAACAGAGCAAGATGTAAGTCTTAAACATATAGGTACATATTTTAAACTTGATTGGTTTCGTAATTATAGAAAAGTGTGATATTGTATATTTAGTAATATAATAACAAAATATACTACTAAATAATTATATTTGACGGAAAGTAGGAGCAACATTAAAAGAAACATAATTTCAGTTGTTATGACACTTGAAAACATTTGACAGACTAAACGAATGATAGATTATCTCTATCTACCTTCAACGATAGCAATAGAAAGAAACAAAACACATTTAGTGCTGTCCGATTAGTATGTACCAGACATAACATTTCTTCAGATTTATTTCATCTACAATTATTAGTAAAACATTGATTAAAAACGTCATAAGTTGATATATCTGTTCTAATCTGACATATCTTAAATATTCCATGTTTATTTTTTTGATTTATTGAAAATATATACCATGTACTTAAAATAAGTTTAGTTAGTGTTGAGGAAAATTACCACTATGTTGAGTATCAAAATGTGATAAATAAAAGTTAAAAAAGGAACCGTGAAGGTAAGTCTATCTTTTACTTGAATTTTAACCAACTACAGAAACGAGGAGGTTATCAACTAGATTGTGTGGTTTATTTAATTGGTTTCTTCTAATTTCGTAATGCTTTATTTATTTTTAAAATAATAAATGTAAAATTTTTCACACAAATATTATTAGGAAAATTACGCAGGGGATCTCTAAAAAAAACCAAATTTATTTTAAATACTTTAATATTAAAAAAAATTACAATTATAATTACAAATAAAAGGAGTGACTACTATCGATGTTGGATATGAATGAAGTGCCGGGTTCCCATGGATCCACCAGTGTCGCTAGGCGGCCGATTTCCTAGGATTGTATGTCACCAGTCTCCAGCGTCGCTGTTCCCATGCCCTACCGTGGGACGAAATATGAGAGATGAATAAATGATGTTCCCGTTCGTTACTATGTGTAACAGGAATGATATAGTTATGGATATGACGGAGTAGGAACCTCCTATGAACAAATTTTTAGGACATCATCAAATTATTAATTTATTCTAGTTTTTCAGATGAATTCATGTGGTTGCACCGATATATACACTAATTAAGTGTTACATTATATTTACAAGAGATCGGCATAATAAGCAATTAACCCCAAGTGGTCTAAACAGCAAAACAATGGTATAATAAAACCTTTTCATTTAATTTCCATATAACACATTTCTTAAAATTATTAGTTAATTATTTTGTTTGTTCTAAGTAATCTATTTACAAACTTAAAAAAAATACTTGACAATTTCACCTTTGATAATAATTAGTCTATTAAGGAATAGACGACGGATAGTAGGCCAGTTAGCCCTACAACTCAGCAATAATATAGAAAATGTCACATACACAATAGACGATGATTGTCGCTAACCGTCTGCTTGTTCGCAATCTTTTTAACATTAAAGAAATCAGCTCGTGCCTAGATGTGTTATGCTAGTCGTGTTCGATTATTTTCGAGATTTTTTTGGGGTCAGTGCGGAGCTACACAAACCTTATTATAGATGCTATAAAAAAGAAGACAAAATTATGATCATTTAACATTAAAGTTAAACCATTTAAATTTAAAATTGTCAGCAGCACCTTTAAAATTTGCATGAAATGTACTCGTAGCTAAGAACCATCTCGATCATGTCAGCTCTCAAACAAAAATCACCGCATCTCAATCGGTCCACTCATTTAAAAGTTATGATGGATACAGACAAAACAAACATATAACACAAACTCACACATACACACACACACACACACACACACACACACACACACAGACAGACAGACACGTCAAAGTTATAACAGGTCGAGAGTTAATAAAACCACTTATTCTGCGTCGCGGGTTAAAACAATACATCACAATTACAAAAATCCGTATAAAAATAGGACCACTCGTTTACAAGTTATAATGACACAGACAAACACACATACTCACATTAAACTTGGAACAACTCTTTATTTGAAGAGCTTAAAAAGACCTGCAAAGATTACGAAACATAATAGCGTAACTTATAAACTTTTAAACGATCCATCAGCCACCTCCCAATTATTTAATCAGGTCCTTGTCATAAAGTCCTCGTCATTTGAAAATTTGATTAGATCTAGTTAAGACAAATCTAAAGAAACACGTCTGCTATCTTTGAGCTCTATCATCAGGCTAGCTTAACCGTACCAGCAATCGTTAGTGTTTTACTGTTAGGTTTAAAAGTTATAATAAGAGATCTGAAGAGCTACGAGGCCACAGACACTAAATACACAGGCACGTCAAACTTATAACACGAGGGGTGGTTTTGCGTTTGGGGGTGTTAAAAATAATCCACAAGAAGCCTTATTATTGCTTTATTTAAATAATATCTAGAAATATACGAAATAAATCCGGTATAGGAATAGACTGTAGCAATCACAACACAAACGCCCCGTGGCAAGTGCACTACAAGAAATAACGATTCGTGTCGCGTAAGTGGAGCTGTTGTAAATTTCCTGGATCCGATTTCCCGCAGGAACAGGGTGTGGAAAAATGTTGAATTCCATATGCACTTAAATAATGCTTCGCTTTAGACTTACCCCGTGAGTGAGAACTCTGTACTTAGCTTTCTATGTTTATTATTTTCATTTTTGATCGACTTTCCGAGCAGGTAGAGAACAGAACAGCTTTGACGATCATTTCTTACAAGTCCTTTCCGATTATATGAGACACTCGATTGTAACCAAGATCTAATGAACGGTTTTGGAGTTACACTTAATAATGCAATTGGTTTTTGTTCAGTGAAAGACATGATCTAAGAGTGGGTCTTGGCTTTTAACGGTTAAATTAAGCCTTAATATATAAGTTGAGGGTTTTAAAAAATAAGTGGCTGATTTAGTAAGCTTATAGTAAAGTAATGCAGTAACACACAGACCAATAGACAAATTGTTAGATAATGATGGTTCAGGTTTAAACTTTGTAGTTGATTTGACAAAGTGCCATTGCCACAGTTAGTGCCATTTTCGAAACCAGAGAATCCATTTGTTTTCAATCTCATAAAGAACTAAACGATTAATAGAGAGAGTTTTGTCGGTTCTATTTATAAAAATTCACTAACTGCCCTCATCAGCGGGAAAGTTTACAAATCCTCAAACAGTAAAAAAACTTGCACATCTTAGTTACAGCTGTGTGGACAGCACGTTAAGGTTGAATTTTAGTTGTCCTTGAGAAGAAGTGATCAATCTTATGATCTGCTTACACCTAATTATCCCAGGACCCTCGGTAATAAATACTCTCCCGGCAGACCTTACTCTACCGTATTATCCATGCTCTATTACGTGTGGTTTGGAGGTGGGGCCAGAGAGATAGCGGACTCCTTATATCATAACTTGCTGAGCCGACAGAAGTTGTGCTGCCCTAATTGTGAATATTGATATGTTTTGCATATGAACCTCTCCTGGCAATAACTAACACAAAAAGAAAAAAATAGCAAAACTGGTCTATCCGTTTAGGAGTGACGCTATTACCACAGGAAATAGGGATTTTTTTTATTTGATCGCGATGTGATACCTAATAAAATATTTTTACTGCGCTTAATTATGAAACATATAAAAATATGATTGTGAAAGAGATGTAGAGGTTGTATATTTATCTCCGAAAAAAAGTAGGCGGTTTTATGCTCGACTCTCATATTTTTAAGCTATTGCATAGCTTCTACTGTGGGCCTTGAGCGTGAAGATCGAATCCAAAAATTCCGTAACGAAAATTACCTAACTCCGACCGGCACAGTGATGACACTTTTTAGTTTTGCCATCTATCGATGAATATCAGAACTTTTTTTGACTTTTTGATCACGATTGTCTCATTAGTTCATCAACTTACCTCTAGGTGGCATTGGTTGTATCTTCGTTACTGCGCATGCGTAATCCCCCTCTTAGCCCCGCAATCTGGTGACTTATGCCTGCTTATATAATAGCTTTACCGCGGCAGTCTCAGAGTGCCGCACCGATTTCTCAGTCATTTCTGAACTGATTTTAAAAATTGTTTTCTTGTTTGAAAGAGCGCACTTTCGTGGTGTTCTAATTGCCACCAAGTCTGGATCTGATCTGATCACCAAGTCCGATGATGGAATCTCAGGGTGATAGAGCTAAGTAAGCACTTAATTTTTGTGTACATAGATGATTTACTAATTGAACTTACAGTCGGGTTTTTCCAATTGTTCCACTGCAAGGCAGAAAAGCAAATTAAATACTATACATTTTGTATCTGTCCAACTTCGTTGCAACAAAATATTAGCAAGTTCCTTTTTAACATAATTTTTAACTCTTCCTGGGAAGAAGGGAATGGGGAGGCCCCCTATAAAATACCATACATCTCTGTCCCTTATTTACTTTGGTGCCATACCCTTAACCATTTCATTCAGATATCTTCTGTCGTAGATCGAATATCTTCAAAAGTCAGAATTTTAATCTTATTGTTCGCGGACACTTCACTTTTATTTAAAGTGGAAAACAACTACGTAAGTATGATGAAACCAACAACAATGTGATTTTAAAAGTCGTACACTTGTTCAATGTAGGTTATCATTTAAAGAAAAAAAACTTAATGTGTTAAGTTTTCAATGCTAAGTGTTAACAAGTAGACAACAAAGGAACAAGTTGGACCTTGTAGAATCTACTACATTTTGAGGAATAACAATTGATAAAAAATGCAATGTGGCCAGCACATTGATAAACTTGAAATTAACTTAGCAGCAGTAACGTATGCTTTTAAAAAATAAGACATTCTGATGTTGCAACCGTTTAGGATGGTTTATTTTAGTTATTTTCACAGAATCAGGTCGTTTAGAATTCTTCTCGCTAACGTGAAACAAATATTTTGATTTGATTTGAGTGCTTACCTTTGTTGTGTTTTAATTTTAAAGTAAACGGGTAGACACTTTAACGGAAACTTTATAACACTTCTTTATCGAAGCCTCGAGGTGATATCAACTGTCGACATATACCTATGCCTAATAGGTGCAGTCAGCGACGTTTTTTAACTATCCTGTAACTTCAAAGATATTTGAATAATTTGAATGAAGTTTTAGATGGTTTAACTTGAAACCAAACTAAAGTAAAATGTTTAATGAAACTAAACTAAACTCAAATATACTAAAACAATAGCATCCTCTGAATCGTAATACGGACTAACCGCTGTCAGTCTGGCGTGTATCGAATGATACGAGTACCTAAGCCACGTGATTATTACCCTGTCATCCTCTGGATATAAACACTCCCGAGACGGAGGTTACCGGTGCGAGGTGGCGTGGAGGAAGATTGATAATGATTTCAAATTGATTACTAATGGATAACATGGGCCATACACCACGTGTTACGGCTCGAGATCGACCATTCAAATTCATCTAATATGCAGATATTTATCTGTAATGACTTCAAAATAACTTTATAAGTTCGCAATTGATTTTAAGAAGCACACCCGACAAGCATAGTACTACTATTTAAATTATGCGCTTCGGCTTTACACATTTTCCTCTTTTTACACTTCATACTTTTATTTTTAAACTGGCTGACCTAATGAAACTCTAAGCGAAATGAGTAATAATGTAATAACAACTAAATATGCAGATATTCGAAGCTTGACGAATACAGCGCATAATTTAAATACTACTACTTACTATACTTCTTACTGGCTATAGCAAGCAAAACTTTCGATCAAAAGTTAGCACAGTTTTATGAAATATTACCGATATAGTTAATATAGTTGCTTACCGTCACTAACACCGTGACATCCTACTAGGTGGTCGAGTTTCGCAGCGAATCGTCCGGTTTGATACCACGTTGCCTATTCCTGCCGCCATAACGTCAAATACTTGCCGTTGACGTGTTCCAGTTCGGAAGGTAAGGTAGGGGGCAAACTTACTTTTGCTCGAGGCCTAACTTCCCGGCCTCAGGTTGACAACGCACCATTACCACCTTTGGTGTCTCTAGGCGGCGTGAATTTCTTACCATCAGGAAATCCGTCTGCATGTTTGTCTTCCATTATCATAAAAAAATCATTATTGATAATACTTTTAATTATGTTTGTCTTTGTTACTATTACGTTATTAAAAAAAATCAGTCAATATCTCATTATTTTACTTATTATTCAAAAACTGAAGAACCTCCACTCGTTTCGTTCGATCGGTCAATTACTCAATATTAGAATTTATCTCAAACCATAAAGAAAAGTATGTAAAGAGAAATCACAATCCGTTTGCACAAGGTGGCCCGAACCATATCTAGTAGATGGATAATACAGAACACTGATCGCATTAAGCTCACCTTTTCTTATTTATAAGCGATAATTAACACTTACCATCAGGAGAAGGGCGACAGCAGACTGCTAAAGCACATTGCTAAGGTTACCTTGGCCAGCAAATTATGTACCAACGAAGGACAGCATCAAAACCAAATAACTTGTGGGGAATATTTTGGCACAAAAAATAAAAGGAAATTGGGTACAACTTCGAATAAAATAAGCTCAATCTATAGCAACCCAAGACAAAACAACAGAAATAGATAATACATACGTATCAAATAATTTAGAAATAAAAACCACAAAGTATGTAAATATGTTGGATATTAGAACTTCTAATTTTATATAAGTAGGCAACAAATGGATTAATCGAATTTATTACTTCTTGGTTTACCACAAACTGTACAAAGTATAAAAGTAGACATTAAACCAGCGTGAGCGTCAAGTTATAAGCCTAATCTTTTAGGTTTGAAATAAAGCGTTTGTTAGGACCAGAAAATATTAAAATATTTATGAACAACTGTCATCTGTAAGTTTTAGTGAAATGTTCACTATTGATAAGTGTGATAATGCCTTTAATTAATTTTATGGTACCTTGTTTTTTTATAAATTATACTTTCCTAAAATTAAAATTAAAGTTTCAAATAAAACAATAACAAATAAATGTCTTTCCAAAGGTGTTTTTAAGTGTTGTCACTATTTCCATGCCATGAAAAGCACAGAATTATGCAAAGCGAGTCTAGATTTTTGACTCAAGACCTCGCTTTGGAATAGCTTACCCATAGCTCCATTCACACGATTCCCTGCACTCACTCTCCTATTTACATCCGCGGTTTACCTTTCATCCCTGCTAAAAGCACAACCAAGATATACAATTTCATTCATTTGTTCCAGCACTACATGTGTATACAATATATAATAAGACTTCAAATATACCAAAACAGGGAAAACATATGAGTTATATATACGCTATAAAAAAGGATTATCAAAATCTAGACTGTAATCTCAGAACCTGGAATCTTTGAAATGTATTATACAATCTTCTAATAAATACAAAGTTTCATGAAATGCGATTAAAACGTGTCTCAAAATAAAATGCCTAAAAAGCAAACGGAGCAAGCAAAAGTTAACAACTTATTATATACTAATTCTCAAGAATTTTGCAATAAATTTATTGAATTTTTTATAAGTCAGAGAGTAAAAATATTACCCTGGTACTATTTATGTCATAATTTGTCTAATAATAACAAAACTATATTTTTAGCACCTGTAGTTGAGCACGATGTAATAAAGAATATTATATAAGTACATAACACAAGATTAAAGTCAAGATAATATTAAAGAATGTCGCCAGTATTATATTAAAGCCTCGTTCGTATTGTTTAAAACAGCCTGTTGTACAGCCATTAAAAAACATACATACACACATATCTTCACGCCAAGTCCCTTACGGGGTAGGCAGAGAGTATCGAGTGCCAGACCTCACGATCCTGACAAACCTGTCTTGCTTCCTTCACATTC
>NJDD01001327.1:144869-155794 GCA_002245505.1 Calephelis nemesis
GCCGCAACCCCATCTCGATCGGCCGGGCTAGATGGAAAGCCCGCCCCCCTCCTCCTCAGGCCTGCAAGCCGCCAACCCACGCGGGCCTAATGGCCCACCACCCTGTTTGCGCTCCTCGTGTCCCCTCTTGGACAGAGAGGGGTACTGAGGAGCGCCCTCCCTGGTGCGTATTGGTTTCACCGGGTCCCCAGCTCGACCCCAGTTACTCAGCCCCCTCGCCACGGCAAGGCTCGGACCCTCGAGGGGCCTTCACTTTAGCCTTAACCAGCATACCTTAGCATTGTATTAAAATTTGGCCGCTTATGAAAGTAACTCCGTATTAAATGTTTTTTTACGACTGGGCAAAAAGGGATGAACTGTTTTTCTTAAAATCATTGTTTGCTTATATATCATTTAATTTTATCATGGTCTTATACAACAAGCGGAAGCGGAGGCAGACAACGTATTACAGAGATTCTATAAAATAATTGTTTATTAATTAAGCGAGCGAAGCCGCGGGAAGTAGATAATTGTGTAAGAGAAGCATTTTCTCGATAACTTTACACACAAAAGGACCTCAGTACTGACGTTTTGCTCGTGATTCCCTTTGAAATTAAAACATACCGGACTCGAAGTCCGAGCTTCTCGGAAATGGGAAATCAATATATTGTATAAAACAAAGACAAAACACGTCAATACCTTTTTCTCTTGTTCTTTTCAAACGATGTTTATTGCCAAGTATTTACTTCCCTTAAACTGGAACCGCTGGCTCGAACTGTGTCAAATTGTAAGTTCGTTTTTTTAAATAAAACCAACTTGTGCCATACCATTGATTTTTGTTGCTTTTTAGACAACCGCCTTCACAACATGAAGTTGAAGATATGATATACGATGGGTGTTATAAAGTTAATGTGTATAGTATGTATATAACGTAGTAGTTCCTAAAAGTACAGACCGATTATTATGCACTTTTTTGCGATCGAAATGGCTCTTAGCTTAATTTAAGATTTGTCAAAGCGCTTCAAACTTTTCTTTGCCACGTTTGCTTTGTTTTTTTATATATGTTGGGTTTATATTCACTTTCTTTTAAATACGTGTAATCCACTATTTGAAACAGCCGTATACGCTGATTTTACTGAGTAATTGTGAAATTAAAATGCGGAGGTAGGAGGAGAGACTCTGGATTGCCTATTAGTAAACTTTTTCATACAGTATCCGTTAACGTTACTTACATTTTAATAATAATAATAATAAATAATAAATATTGAATATATTTTGTTACTAGCACTGTCAGTTGTGGTGAGTGCCGTGCAAGAACTTGCCCGGGTAGGGATCCACGGAATTACCTTTTCTCTGTCATGTTTTGGCTCGGAGGTTAGGGAAGCCGGCATTCTTGCACAATGGATCTTTTATGCAGGCCACAGGACTACAACGCACCTGTAATATCTATGGTGTCTGTAGGCCACGGTTTACTTTTACCATCAAGAGATCCGTGTGCTTGTTCGTTAACCTCTCACATAAAAAGAAATAACAACAGAGGCACTACTTTGTATATTTTTAATAATTTGAAACTATTAAAACAATAGTTGAAATTTATGTTAAGAACATACAATGCTAGTTACTTTTTACAGTTAATTATTTCTCCCACGGAAACCTTTTGATTGATCGGGATGAAAACTAGTTTAGGACTTTCTTAGTTTAATTTAATTTTAAATAAAAAGCAAACAACGACATTTTTACTACCTACTCTTTATGTATGTCGCTAACTTTACAGTACAGCATTGTCAAAAAAAAAAAATAAAAAAAGTAGCGAGAACAAAGAGACAGATAGAAGGTCATTATTTCGAGTTGTTAAGTTCTGTCATCACCATAATAAATATGTTTTTACGTCGGCCGTAAACAACAGCTAGTTAATTTGATTCGTTATGTAAGGTCTGACAAAATTATTTCATTTCTTGTAATAAGGTTTGCAAATGGGCCGGCGGTTTTAATGTCGACGCACCGTTTTCACGTGCATAATTAAAAGGCTACATATGGTAGCGCACATTATAGACAATTATGTTTTAATTATCCAGACTTGTATTCAACACTTGATACATGATAATTGATGGGTTGGTGTCTGATCTGATGCTGTCCATGTATCGTAGCTAAGTCTCGGCGATTTTGTTACTTGCCAAGCCGCCGAACTTCGTTTCACATAAAAGCCAACCATAGTTTATATAGGAAAAATTAAGTATTATTTTTCTAAATATTATTCTAAACCTAAGATGAATCATAATAGATTAATCATATAAAATTTGCCTGTCATGAAGAAGAAACAGCTGTTTTAAAATAAAAAAAAATGGTAAAAACAATTGAAATTAGTTTAATTTGATCTCGGATTTTACATAAACATTCCATTTCTTTTAATCTTATTAGACACAGATAATTTCACATTTATATGAGTATGATTGGGATTTATAAAAAGTGCAGCACATTTAGGACTAAAACAAACTAGGCTAAACATGTTTTAGATATAGATTCAAATAAGTTATCAATATCAGATCTAGAAAATGGTATTATGGCGTCGTTTTCGATAACGAGGATAAAATGTTACTGAGATGGAGTTCCTTCAACGGCTTACAAGTGGCTGACACTCACACCGAATACGTATAAATCAGTTCAATTCATATTTTCGTTTTGTCGTCTGCGGTTCAGCGTCTCAATATATGCAAGTTTTTTTGTATGTAAAAAAGTTTTATATGTATAAATAAATATTTTTAGACAAAGCATAAAAAATAAGCCAGACGCACACACTACACAAAAAAGTATAAAACCTCTCTAATTTAAAAGTTAGCATTATTTACTCAGAAATAATTAAATATCCCCGGACAAATTACAAAAAATTAGTTTAACCCTAAAGTAAACATACATATTATGGTTATGTTATGGGTGTTAGTCAACGATGTTATTACATAGAAATGCTTACATGCGTAGATACCAGAAAAAATTGAATAGCCAAGCCTGGAAATGCAGACCTCTAAATGTTCATTACCTACACCCTTTCTCCATCGGGATATAATTCGAGGCTTGTGGTGAGTTGGTTTAGTTAGGCATGTACGCTAGCCACTCGACCAACGAGGCTGTTAAACGATACCGACACATTGTATAACCATTTTGAAGTCAAAAAGGCAATAGATATAATTTGAGGCTTTATTTGGCCGCGGTTTGGTTGGGAAAGTAATTGAAGATAGATAAAATATGTGACATAGGGATCGGCAACTCATTATTGGCGATTTGGTATAAGTAACTGACGTCCGGTTCAAGTAAGTGTGCGGTTCGGAATGATAAGCTGGCTGTGTCCAGAAATTAACAAAGAAACTATGCCGTTAATTAAATAATACGCTCGCCGATGTAGTGGTAATTAGCTGTATTACTACATTATGAGGACCACCTAGTTGGTCGAGGGGTTAGAGGATACATCTAAATACACCGGCTCGGATTAGATTTCCGATGGAGATAGATTTTTGTCTCATGAACATTTAGATGTCAGTATTTCTGGGTCTGAGTATTTATTTTGGTCTCTATACATATAAGTATTCCTTTGTATTGATATCATTGACGCTCACAAAACAAGCATATAATTTGCTGACATTTGGGTTATATTCAATTTGTGTAATTTATCCAGGGATATTTATTTATTTCTGAGTAAATAATGCTAACTATTAAATCAGATTTCGTTTAATAAGACTGTATTTTTTCCAGGGACAGGTTTTATACTTTTTTGTCTAGTGTGTGCGTTTGGTCTAAGGTTGACGTATTTACAGTTATGATTTTGTATGAATTTTAAAAAGGCTATGTGATAATATTTACATTTAAAAATATTTTCATAAAACACTTTTGAAAATATTTTGAATATTCACCTCAGATATTGGTAATTTCAATATTGATACTATGACAGAGAAAATGAGAGATGAATGCAATATTTTGTAAAACTTATATGGCTGTTTTGATCGTAAGATGCACTTGTCGCTGATGGTATCGGTTGTGGAAAAAGACCTAACTTTAAGAGTTGGTTTAATACTCAAAGCCTTAGGAAACCTTTCAGTAATGTCATGTCAATATTGAACACGTCTGACTAATCATTTGAGCTCAAAAAACCTCTCTAATGTCATTCACACGAGTCAACGACATCGTCGAGGTACCTTGAAAATTATGTATTATTAAATCTCTGTAACCACTTACAGTATCTTAAAATAAAAGTAAAATTTGTATGCACTACAACAACTATGAATCACGTCGAAATCATAACCTACCTTTCGAAAAAACAACCATCTGATTATGTTTCTAATTGGTTCTAACAAACAAGCACAAAACACAACATATAGTCGAAATGAGAAACTCCTTCTTTTCAGATTCATTTATTTTTCAAAGTATAAGTAATATAAAACACATAATACACTCATAATAAATTTAACTTAGAAAATATTTTTAGAATAACAACAGTAAAAAAATTAGTAGTTGACTATTTCGAAATCATCAAAATACCATAAATGATAGTTAAAAATATATGAATCAAATAAATTAAAATAATAAATTAATATTACAATTGATTTTAATATTTTTCAATTTGGTTAACATTATTCTATTTCTAAATTATTGTTATGGACTGTAACTCACTGATCACAAATTCTGTTCTAATAAATTTTGATGCAAAACAAACTCCCTGGCAGTCTAGATATCTTTAATTATAGTAAATTTGCTTGTTAATGTTTAAGCTTTCCTGCAAAAAAGTCGTTTAGACTTTAACAACATGTTTTTTTTTAACAGTGAATTAATGTTAAGGTATTTACAACTGAAACTAGCATAAATATGGCCACTGAATTTTAGAAAAACGTAACATTTTTTTCTTTTCATAAACTAATATAAATTCTTGTCTCAACAACGTTATCTGTGCTGAAGATACTCACTGTTACATTGGTTTTATTTAGGGTTTCCGAAACCTTGGGGCAAGAAAAGAGCAATACAGAAGAAGTAAGCAGGAATCGTGACATTAGGCACTCCACCTCTACTTACGAAACGATAGACTTAGCTTGAAGATATACATGTGTTTATATTTTTTGATCCATTTTTGCATCAAAAAACTTTACTTTACCGAGTCTCAAGCGAATGTCACTTGCGACCGCAGTGGTACATTAATTCACTATATCGTGTCCATGAGCGAGGTCTGTGTGTACGTTGTTCGAGCGCACATTGTGTGTAGATTATCTTCCTGCTTATATATTTATGTTGCTGCTCACCATCGTATCGTATCATATCATTTGTTCGAGAAAATCGAAGTATTGTAAGAAAATGTAGTTTCAAAGCTAAGACCACAATATATCCTGCTAAGGTCTATTATATGACCTTGACTGTATATGTATATTATAGTCCCGGTACAATATAATGTATTTTATAGGATATGTTTTGTGCTTTTGGTGTAGAGACTGGTCGGTGAAGTGCTTTGAAAATGGTGTTGAAATGGTCAAAAAAATTTTTTTATTCCTCGTGCTCATCGCATAACGTGTGAACGGATGATCATTTTAACTGTTTCACCCGGCAGACACCGTCTTGTCACAACTATGTATATTGAACTAAAATATTCTTATTTCCTTAAAATCTTCACCCGACAATAATTTGCTAATTTTCAGTACCAAGTTCAATAGGTTTTCGATTTAGAGAACAGGTTATACAAAAAATGTTGTAGTTCCAGCCTAAGGCTAACGTAGTTGCGAACATGTCTTTAATTTAACAAAACGAAAGAAACAAATATAATATTTAAAATTCTTCGTTGTACAGCGCGGCCATCTTCCCAACATAACTTTTCTGGCTTTGGTTCCCGTACAGCCATTTGAAATCACACTGCTCCTTTATTTTCCTTATTCCCTATCTATAAATTACGCGAGAAAATAGTTTCTACGGCAGTTATAGTGTACGTCGACAGTTTAATGATTTCGGTCGATTCAGTTGTTGGTTAAAATCGTTTTTCCACTTATATCATAGTACTTCAATTTTAGAACTATTCCCATGCTCAGGTTAATTTTTACAAACTATAAAAATAATTGCACATCGTACAAAAACCAAACCCGCTGAATATTCTGACTAGCTCTGCCAATTAAGCTATAGAGGATTTTTTAAACCTTGCAAAAAAGAGAGTTTGAGGTGTTAGTGTGTGCTGTGGCATCAGTGGCAAGCACTCTATATAGGTATTTAGGCACTACTTACCTAGATTACGCGTGTATTAAAATTTTAAATCTTCTCATCATCATCTTAGTTAAACGACGATAAGACGATTAATATCCAAGCAGTCTATTAACCATTCAGGTTTTGGGGCACCGTTTGTGGGGAGAGGCACGAACTAGTTGTGCCTCAGTTTTATTTATGTGCGTGTAATTTTAAATGTCATATAAGTGCAAAATGTGATTTGTGAGTGAGTGACTGTGCGCAGATAAGAAGAATTTTTATGTGTGTGAGTTGGAAAAAGGCTGTGCTTATCGGTCCAAATATTGTTAGAAACATAGTACAGTATTGCCCATTAGATATTTTTTTTACTGGAACTAGTGAGATTTTATTAGTTTCAGTGCCAAAAAAAGGTTTTAACTAAAACATTTTTTATGGGTGTCCACATTTTATTTGAAAATTCAGCACTGATCCTTGTCTTAGATAATTAGAAAATTTTGAAAATATTTTAATTCACATTAACCTTACAAGAGGTACTTGTGATGCGTCTATGTATCGCGATCGAAATTGTACCACACACTAAGAATATCCGGCAAGAAAACGAGGAAAAAAGACAAGCCCACTCGCCTGTCTTTTTTCTTCGTTTTAAAATATGTACACTATGATACAGTGTGTTAATAAAAAATTGGCATGAGTAGTAATTAATCCCAAACACTCTTATCTGTTACACATTCAGGAATGGTATAATAACATTTTTGTCATATTTTTTTAAATTTACTAATAAATAAATTATAAAATAAAACAATCATTAAACTCATTCATTAAATGTTTATCCGAAACATAGTTTAGGTCCTACTTAATCACGTGAACTTAAAAACAAAAAATAGCATCGGAATAGAATCATCCGCTTAGGAGTGATGATGAGTATGTGTATCGCACACATACACACATTTATATATCAAATTTATCAATTCTATTTTACCTTGAGAAGTTAAGAATAAGCCCACACTGTTTCATTTTTAATTTGTTTTCTGGACAAGTTACACAAACTGAATCTAACCCCAAAGTAAGAAAATTATATGATTATGTTTTGGGTGTTAGTCAACGATACTAACACATAGAAATACTTAAATAGATATCAGAATAAATTTAATAAACACCCAGACCCGGAAATGCAGACATCTAAATGCCACACAAATGCCTGTCTCCGTCGGGAATCGAACCCGAGCCTTGCGGTTAGTCGCTGTGGTTAGGTGTGTACGCTAGCCACTCGACCAACGAGGCGGTTATAATTATCTACTGTTCAATGTAAACTAAAAAAAGCACCTTCACGTCCATATCCTCGACGAGATAGGCAGAGGCACAACCAGGTCACTCACGATTAGCCGAAGACACTAAGTCCCACAATGTGATAGGTGGCAAGCATATCGCCAACCGGGAACGCATCCAATCCCAAGCAACGTTTTTTTTATTAGAAAATTGGAAAAATCTGATTTTTTTTTGTTGCCCGATCCGGGATTCGAACCCGGACCTCATGCAGTCAAGTCCAACCACTGAACCGCTAGACAACAGAGGCGATGTAATAATGTAATAATGATAAGTATAAAGAAAACTTAAGTTAATGTTATTGAAATATACAATCGTTGTAATGTATGAGTGCCGCAATACCTCGCGGCCATAGCGCGGCGCTCCGACGTAAAATTTGTGAATAAAGCAGAAATTGAAACAATCGTAACTTCTAAACTATTCGCTCTATGTATGTGTAATAAAAACAGGTAGATTTCCGAATACAGCGACTGCACTGCGCGGTCACGAGCTCATTATAGCGAATCAATGATTATTTTGAGCTCTACCCACAGTATTATTTTACGTCAGTCAATGTTGTTTTTCTCTCTCTATCATATAATTGTGTCTCTTTTAAATAAAGTACTATATAATATATATAATACTTCACAATTTGTATAATAAGGTACAGGGATACTTTATTATAAAAAATACAAAGAGAAATAAAAAGTGGCTTTTTTAATATACTAAGTTTTTAAATAAAAATATATATCTACTATTATAGTATACATGCGAATTTTAGTTGGTTTGTTAAATTTTCACGCAAAATCAGGTACTCAACCAATTATCGTGAAATGTATTCTTATGCTTATACTATACTTTGCACTTATATTCTCAGAGGTATCAAATGTAACACATTTTTATAATTACTAAAGCGCTTTTACTGCGCTTAATTATTCATTTCATAAGACAGCGAGTAAGCAGACGGCTCTTCTGAGGGAAATCGTGACCTGCGGACACCCTAGGCTGTTGGTGCGTGTCTTACGACAGGGTGTTTTCGCCAAACGTGTAAGACTACCCGGATCGGAACATGACCCTATTGTTAGCCTTTCACAATAATTATCTTCTATTTTATATATTCGTTTTACCAAAAAAGCATCTATTCGGTGTGGTTTATAGTAGTTTCGATAGCAAAAACATGTTTTAAAATGCCTCTCTGCCTAGCTACCCGTAGGAGTAAAGTACGGATTAAATGGGTTCCTAATTCCTTAATAAAATGTTTCTCAACTATTCTTGTCGCCACAATATATAGTTCGTTCCGGAGGGTGTGGTAGCTGGAAGACTTGCACATTAAGCCTTATTATATTTATGGCGTCCAAAGGTGACGGTTGTCTCTCACCGTCAGGAGTTCGCTTTAATCCTAAAATATCCGTATCGTCAATAAGGTCAATAAATGGTAATATATGATCTGATTAAACTACTTTAAATTGAAACAATTAAAGAATCTAAAAGGAATAGTTTTGATGACCCTATGACCTATATACTTATGACGGGGAGACCTAGGTTGACATTCAAAGATTTAGTCACTCTTGGATTTTTTGGACTTGGAGGATGGTGTCAAGAGGCTCCAAAAAGAGTGTTTGTATGAAAAAAGCAATACATGTGGAGGATGTTAGAGAGATCTGTGTGGATCTTGAGATTTGGAACTCTTTTTTTATGAAATTGGGAGGCAAACAAGCAGACGGAATTTGATTAAAACCTATTAAAATATTTGCACACCACAAGTTGGTAGAATATGTTGGAACGCTTAAATAATTTTGTAACATCTTTGTAACACCCATATTCCGCAAATAAATATTTTTTCTTTTCTTTCCTGATAGTAAGAAATTCCCGCCGCCTAGAGACACCAAAGGTAATAGTGCATTGCTAATCTGAGGCCGGGATGTAAGTTTACCGGCTACCTTGCCCTTCTAACTGGAACACGTCATGACGTTATTTTGGCAGGAGTAGGTAAGGCGGTGGTATCAATCCGGGTGAGTCGCTGCGAAAGTCTACCACCTAGTCAGATGTCACGGTTATAGTGACGGTAAGCCTATGCTCGCCTTTTACGAGCTGCCTGATAGGAAGGCAGATTAGGCAGGCACATAGGCAGATAGAAAGCAGATGGTCTATTCTGCAAAGGAGCTCGGAGCAACACGGGGAAAGCTCGATTCTCTCTGCCTACTGCGTAAGGGAGTTGGCATAAAGATATGTAAATGACCAAATCAATTTTGAAAATATTTACTTAGAGATAGACTTTTGCAGGAGGATGTTGACTTTTTTGGCTTTTTATCCCACTGTTATAAAGGTTCACCACAACAATACTATAACAGAATATGCAAGAGATATCGCGGGCAACAGCTAGTAATACACTAAATAGTTTAATATTACCACATTTTCAAGAACCACACCAATAGTTATGAAATGCTTTGAACAGTTTAAAAATTGAATTTAAAACTCTGTTTCCAATGTTACATCGGATGAATAAAACTCACACAGATTAAATAAAAGTAGTTAATGGCGTCGTAACAGCCGCTGCATCCGGTTTGCAGCTTCCGGCGGCTCTCGATAATAAAAATGTATTTTAAACCAGGATAACAGAAACTAACTGACAGTGAATTTAATTTTACGTTACAGAAGTTTAACAATTTCATTGTCAACTTTTATTTTATTACAAAATTCGCTTTAGAATATACAAGTTGTTACTTGCTAATTCTCCCCAATATGAAATTAAGAACACTAAGTTATAATTTTGCTGATTAAAAAGTGGTCTTTTTATTTTCATAATTTATTTCTTGGCAAAAATTCATTAAAATCGGGTAAGCCGTAATGAGTATTGACTTGAAAACAGAATATACATATATCTCATTAAAGTATACTCATTTTTGTATTTAAATAAAACAAATAATCCGAATACAATACATAATAATTATAATTATTAATATTTGTAGGGATGCATGTTATAATATAATCGAGAAGACCAGATGTAGCTCGCGCGTAGCTCGTAGAGGGGTCTACGGTCGCGGTGCTACTAACAAACTCCTCTGGAACTCTAAAGTCCGTATTTTATTTATAGTCCAATTTTGTAAAGAAACACCGCTTATTACAAAAATAATAAAGTTTCACGTTTCATTCCATTGAATACAACATTAATTATTTTGATTATTTATTAGATACAAGTGGTACGCTTAACACTGAGAACTGTTTCGGATTTATTGTTTTATCACATTAGCACATTCTTAGTTTAAGTATTTAACTCTGAGTTAGCTTCTAAATAGAGTTTAATCACTTTATGTTTGACAGTTTAACTTATCAATAAATTTAAAAAACTTTTGAAATTTACAAAAACTTTTTAGAAATGGAAATTATTTGAATATACAAATTCTAAAATATGAACTTGATTATTTAAGAAAGTGTATTATCTA
>NJDD01001327.1:159973-186097 GCA_002245505.1 Calephelis nemesis
AATATGTTAGCACTGTTTACAATGTAGATTACAAAGTTTATACACTTACCACATGACGAATCCAGTTACAAAATGTGAAAACCACTCGCAACTCAGGATTCAAAGCTTATCTTCGTGGGTCGTGAACTTAATCCTCACACAATAACTCCACTATTTTATTTGCAAATCTTTTAAAAATCTAGATTTACAGCAAAAGTCTTCGTCACTTAATTCAAAGGGTACAAGGTCTATTACGTTGCTAGTACATTTCCAACTCTTCGAAATCCATAAAAACAATCGAGTTCATCCATTTCTAGCTATTGTGAACAAATTTAAAAAATATTTTGAAACAAATACGACGCCATGTTTGACGTTTTGAAGTTAGTACCGAAGTTAAACCAGGGGCCGCAGTGGTTTAACGTTAGTACCATAGAAAGTACAAGGACAAACGTCAAACCTCGTTTTGTAATAACGTTTTTAATAGTTCATGGTTTAAACCTGGTACTAAACTCGGTACTATTTTTAGACCTCGTTTTGGAATAAGGCGGCAAATGATCAACTTCGACTTTAATATGTAAGTCGTGTAGTAACACAAAATTTAAGTGTTTCCTTGTTTTTCCTGGAATTTAATCGTCACACCTAGACTCGGCAGCAATAGGGCTACTGACAGAAGTACGCTATTTTAATTTAAAAATAAATTAGTACTGAAACCGTTAAATCACAGAGGCGATTAAGGATGTTTTTTTTATATCGGCCGATTTTTATTGTTTATAAGGATTTGCTTATTTGGTGACCAATAGGTAATTGTGCAATTTTTTCAAAGTGCAAGAAAGAAGTGTTTAAATAGGCAGATCGGGATGTTAAGCCTTTTGTCTAAGTATTTGGCGCAAATAAATTAATTTCATTTTATTTCATCATATGCTCATAAATTATGTTTGAGACGTATACAACTTAGTAATTCAATTGGTAATTTTAAAATTGTGTCACATAATTGAATTTTGATTGATTTGTAGATTGAATTTTGATTTGAGATATATTTAAATATTACACATATTGTATTGTAATGATTGCAAACCATGAAAATGGTGAAATAGGATTGAACTATTGTTTATGTTACATCTCAATGTAATCCCTCTGTTTCCTGCAATAAATGATGATTATGATTACGTCCGAAATTGTTTACCCAACCTTCTAAGCAAAATATAACAATGGCGAGAACTGACACTACTTCGGCAGGCGGTGGTAGTTATTTCCTCGGGCAAGGCTTACTCGAGCTAGTAAAAATAGCTGTTATCTTTGTCAGGGTTTAAAACGCAGGTAATTCCGCACCACACAAGCCGCGGGTTATTAATTGTTTGAAATAAATATGACATTGACGCTTGTAACTGTCAAGCTACTTTCGCAAATGAGACTAGAAAAGCGCTGAGTCAGCTTACAATCAACATCGACAAGTTACTCGCACCGGCGGCGGCGGCGGGGCTACGGCCGGCAGCTGTCGACATCGATTGGTTAGATTAGTGTCGCTGCTCTTTTATTACATATGTTGTAAAATTAAGAATTTGAGGAAAAAGGCAGCTTGGCAATATTTTTAATACATTGGAAAACTATAAACTACAAAGTAACTTGCTACATCCAGCGTTACGTGTAATAAAGAAATTATGTATTTTTTGTGTTAGCTAATCCGCATCTTTCGTGTGAAGATAGAGTTCAACCAACAACACACGAATACAAAATATGTAAGCGATGTGTTCTTATCACGTAGCCGAGATTCTTTTGAACGAAATACGATGATAGAAAGTCAGAAATATAGGTACGGTTGTGGTATCAATCTCGGCAACTTGGTTTTTAGCACTCCAGACAACAAAAATATATAAATGCATTAAAAAAAATCGAATCGAATTCTATAGACGCAATACTATCCGTGATAGTGCTGCGCGTTGCTTCATCCATTTTGTTCACAGCTAATTTGTGCTATCTGTCTAGGAGGCAGCTGCGAAATGCAGTTCAATTGTTTGTATTTACAAAGCTGTTTTAAAATTCAACTGTTCCGCTCATTCCGTTTTGTTGATTTCTAATCTAAATTTCAAACGAGGCAATCTGTTGTTTAAATGATACTTACGACAAAACTGACAACTCTTAAACGAATATCTACTTTTTCTCATTTTTTTTCGGAGATAAAAATGTAGCTTGATGACATACGAAGTGACTGTGCAAAGGCGATCGGAGTTCAGGACCGTTGGAAAAATTAAAATTACACTTTAATTTTCGTATAAACCATAATATTTTGTTAAATCGACATATTATAGCTACTCCTTTCAAATTTAAATATTGTTGTCAGAAACCACGTTCATAGCGATTTACATAATAAATGACACACGTTCTCGAGACGCTGCTTCCTAGACTATATTTACAGTCGCCTCATTTCCTGAGCCATAAGACACTGCTATAGTGCCACCGTGAACAAATATTATATATATTTTCATTAAAATGTCGACTAGTACAAATATTTCCCGTTTCACAGATTTATTTCGAGATACTTTTAACAAAACTATTCTTCGAGTTGTATTTCCTAGATGAATAAGATTATTTCGCTTCAGCACGTAATCTTTCTTGTCAAAGGTTGCCGCTGCAGAAACGAACAATGCCGCGAGAAGCGTACACCTACAAGTGAATTTATCATAAATTGTTAGTTTATCATCAATTTTTGACTTTGGGATGTACAGAGTAGTAAGTACATTACATTTAGAAAGTACCGGGAAAAAACTAATAATTCATAAACTGTTTTCTGTTCATCCAAGTTTATTTTATCACCTTAAAGGTATGCTCTTTCGGAAACGATACACTTACACTAACGAACAATCATCGAGTTTAGTGGTAATCAATCAGGAAAAAGAAAGAAGTTGGTTGGAGCCTAGTGTACATGTTGGTTACTCAATGGTATTTGTTGAGTGTTTGGTTATTTTTTATGACATTGGAAGGCAAACAAGCAGACGGATTTCCTAAAGACACCAAAGGTGGTAATGGTGCCTTGCCGACCTGAGGCCGGGATTTGGCTGAGTCGCTGCGAAACACTACCACCTAGTCAGATGTCACGGTGCTAGTGACGGTAAGCCTGTGGCCGCCTTTTTCGAGGTGTTTGGCAGTAAGGCATGTGGTCTAATAAGTTTACAATGATGGCCTTGTGAGAAGGCGCATTATCTTACTTAACCGCATTTATCCTTCTCTTATTCTTTTTCTGACATACACAACTCTTGCTTCCACACAACAACATTGGGATAAGCAAAGGTAAAGCAAGTCTAGCACTTAGACCCAAAACCTTGCTTCGAAATAACTTACTCAGCTCTCCATTGACACTATTCCCTGTACACACTCTCCCTTCTACATAGACGGTGTACTTTCCGACCCTTATTAAAAGCACAACCAAGATACTTTCATTTACTTCCACGTTACGTTCCAGCACTGAACCAACTACCAATGATGTTGAATCTATTAAATATCTTTTTTTAATTTCGCCTATAAAATAAATTATATTTGACCTCGAGTTTTCTATTAGCTTTACAAAGTTAATTTTAATAAAATCAGTATTCAGCTTTACATGTGTAAAAGATACACTTTCGCATTTATGATTTAGTTGGACTATATTAAACAGTTGGAAAACATAAAAAAGCAAAGAGAAGTAATACTGAAATTATTAAAAAGTCGCAAGTACTTGCAAACTCCAAAAACGAAAGCCTAAAAGTCATGTTTTTATGAGAATGTTATTCTCGTATTGTCCTCAGTAATTCTCGTGTTAGGGATACCAGGATAAAACAATGCCAACGCCCCTTGTGGGAAGCCACTCGATATATTCACTGGAACTGACAAGCGATTGCACCCTCAGGGATAAACTGCATTTCGTTTTGGAATTGACGCTTCCAGAACGAGTTTTTATTTACCAGTTTCATTTAAAAAATATATAATATAGAGCTTTTTTCATTCGAGATAAGAAATTAACTTAAATTATTTTGAAATTAAATTTAACTGAAAGTATTATTCCAAATACAAAGTTTTTTTTTTACATGAACATGAACATGTACCTTAACACATTTTTTTTCTGTTTAATGAAACTAATATTGATGATAGAATTGAATACACAGGGATTATGAAAAATATTTTTATAAAATTATATGAAAAAATGATAACAATTAAATTATTGATGTTGAAGTTTACGTAATGAATTTTTAATGTTTAAATTTAAAATTAATGAAATTTTGCACAGCATGTGTGGCAAGAATATGCATGTTTTGTAACAATATTTGTTACACTCATACTCTAATGTAAAAAAATATTAATGGTGTTTATTTTGTTTGGTGTTCATGAAATTTATTCTGGTAAATATTTAAGTATTTCTCTGTATTAGTATTGTTGACAACTGAAATATGTACTGTACTTGGAGCAAACTTGGGTTGCATAACTCTGTTATTAAATTGCTTGCAGTATTTGAAATATTTTGCATTGACTTTTGCATCTGATTAGATATCCCAATAATTTGTAGCTATAAGAAGGTTATGACTAGAATGTTAGTAGTGTATGTTTTCGGGAACTAGACAACTAGCATCTGTCGCCAGTAACACTACATGTACATCAACTACTTTAGGAATTTTGTGGACAAACAAATTAAAACTCAAATAATGTACTCATGATTTGTGATCAGAAATCCCCAACGAAACATGAAATGATAAAAGCGAAACATTAAAAATAAATTAAATCATGTTTACTGAATAATTATAAATGTTTATAAATAACAACATCAACAGATCAATATAATATTCACATTATTTTAGTTTTTAGTAGCTTTATTATAACATTCAAATTTTTTATACCTATCTCCTCAAATTTCATGTAATTTTTTAGTACTCCTGGTCTGTTTTTTGTAGTGCTACAGATATTTTTTGTCTTATTTTCCTTCTTAACAATAAATAAATAAAACAATCGTGACATACAAAACTTAAAGCGAATCAGTTATTAAGTAGTTCAATTCTAAATGTTGTTTGTAAAGTCTGCAAGTACGAGTACTATTCTTAATCATTGTGCAGCAGGCAGACAGACCAATCCCTGATTTCCCTGAATATCTCTTTTTGTATAAATAATTATTGCAATTTGTAAAGAACGTCTGACTCCGCCTTAAAATATAGTATGAATTCGATCGTCAGACGGGACACATCTAACGTCGGTTAGAAAATTTCATTTTGTTTAATCCTAAAGCTTTTAACATATTAAATTTATCCGACATGTTTCCTTCGTTGGTTAAATGGAGTCGGTGTTAGTGCCGACTCGACAAATATCTTTGAGCCTATTTTTATAGTATAAAATGATAATAAAATTCGCTAATTTTCTAATGCTCCAAAATACATACTGCAAATAGACATTATATAATATAGTAATCGTGTGTCACCGTAATGAGGTCAGCTGTCCGCACAATTGTAACTGGTATAGTCAGTTATTGTAGTTTTAAAATAATTTGCATTTTTTTTTTCCATGGATTAAGTCATTAGTGTTTCAAAAGTAGCAAAGAAATATGACAGGACACATACACTCAAAAATCGCTAATTTCCTCCTGCAGTTGGGTAGAAAATTTGCTCTCATAAAAAAATAACTACGTTAAATATTAAACCCAAATTCAAAACTAAAAAATAATAAAGAAATATGTACTAATTATATACTACCTATTATTTATTATGTGCCATTTACTACAAGATTTTAAGTCGGTGCCAAGCCTTAACCTAATAATTATTATATTATAAGTAAGTATTAAATTGGATTAGCACCTACTTTAAACCTATTAGTAAATAATACATATTAGTATTAGGTAGTATATAATTAATATTATCTTTTAGTTTTGAAGTCGGTTTTAATTAACGTAGTTACTTTTATTTTATGCTTTTTAGTTTATTGTTGATATGATAAAACTTAATAAAAATATTCATCGGGATGGGTAAAAATGAGTAAAAATGCTGATAAAATAAAAACTAATGGACCTTACTGAATCAAATTTTTATAGGACCAATTCGAAACTATTCCGCATCAAACAAAAAAAGAACTAGGTACGAAATCGGTTCAGAAACTACGGAGAAATCGGTGTACATACATAAAAAAATATACCAGCCGAATTAAGAACCTCCTCGTTTTTTTTAACTCGGTTAAAAATATCAGCAAATTTCATAAATAAAATTGTAACGAAAACTTATTCAAAAAATTGTTATTTGTTGTAGTCGTCTGTTCACGTCGGTGTCGATAAAAAAGGTAATTTAAAAGTAGTTAGTTCGCTTTGCACGTAGCACTTTGTTCTATTATTAACAACTGTTCGAAGAGAGTGTAGAAACACGGGAAACAATATTAACCGGTCAGTGCATAGCATAAACATTTATCGACAATTCGAAAATTAAGTCGAATCTTGGTTTTTGATGGAAATATACGAAATTGCTACGTCTCACCATTTTTCAAAATCACAAATAAAATATTAAGCCAGACTAAATAATGTTCTTGCACCTTAGTGTGCTTCGCACCTTTATAAGGTAGATAAAAGTTTTATGACGTGATCGTGCTCAAGGTCAATGCGCTTTAATTGATACATTTGTTATTTGATTTGATATTGTTTGAATGTTTATTCATTAATTACATGGTTTTGGGCTTCGCTAATATTATTTCTTGAATTTACGTAAAATCTAAACTAGAGAAGATACCTAGTTGAAATTGTACGCTCGAATTGTTCGGATTTTATCTGAGGGTGCTGTCAAGAGTCTTCGAAATCACGTGTTAATATGAAAAGTTAATGACTGTGAAGGAAGCTAAGTAGGTATGTAATAAGATCGTGATATTTGACTCTTTCTGTCTACCCCGTAAGAAACTTGGCATGAAGATATACAAGCAAGTAAGTGCTAAAAGTCTTAATAAATTGTGCACCTAAAACTTGCACTCCCTCCGTTACGTAGTTTTGAAGTTATTCGTGACCAAATAGAGAGATACGTGCACGTATCTTTGTATTTATATTATTTATTTGTGATCAAATTTATATGTAAGTAAATACGAGTAGGTTACCTGTTATGTATTGAGATGATCAAAACGAATACCTAATACATACATAATACCTATTACATCTATTGTCAGGTACAAACCCCAAAAGGTATCCGCCTAAGCGGCCTAAGTATTTTACCAGGACCATAACCAAAACACCAAAGACCTTTCAAAACCTAAACTTGCAGGAGAAGTAACAATCTGGTTGGCAATCAAGATTTCTGTGATCAAATTAATATAATTACAAATAATTTATTATTTATATATAATTATATAATATATAATTTATTATTTTGAAAATTTTAATGGAAGTGATTTAAGGCAAATATTAAATAAGGTTTTTAAATTGTAATATTTTAAAGGAGTTTCTATTAGCTTTGTTCGTATCTACGCATCTACGTAATGCAATCATAGAACCTGTTTTTCACTCACTTTAAAAAATCGGATTAAATAGAAACTAGAAGAAGAATTAAATACTATCACGTTTTGTCAGAATCTTCAGGATCTGGCTCCAAACTCAAAATGTTAAAACTAAACTATTAAACTCGTTAGTTTAAGTTAACATTTTTAGTTCATCGTTATGAGTGCTTACTTGTTTAAGTCATTCTTGGTTATGTCTGTTTGGAAAATCAATTTGATATATCCCCCAATAAATCAAGTAACATGTTTACTGTTATCAAATATAAAAGCTTTGTATGTTTGTTAATATCGCTAAAACTCCTCACGTTTTCCTCCCCCGCACCCCAGTCACTCGCAACTAACATGAACAACATGAACGGATAGAAAAAAAGTAAAACGTGGAATGGAACAAAATAACATGAAACGTTAGGTTATTGTGCTACATTTAATGTAAATAAACAGAATATAGAAAATAAATCGCCGTTTCTGTTTAGTTTCGTAAATATTCGATCGTATTTGAGATTTATTCCAAAAACTATGGGTTTCCGTTATTTTGTTGCACGACAAGGCACATTTATTTAAATACAGTTCCTCCAACTTTTACCCCTTCTAGGAGTTAAACAGTTAGAAAAGTTTATAAAAGGTAGCCAATGCGTTCTATTCAAAATAAATATAAGGTACAAATTTCTTTGTAAACGTCAAAAAATCACACAGTTAAAACGTCAAATGTGCGTGTTGCGTGTGTGTGTGTGCAATTGTCAGTGGGTACTTTATGCCAATTTTTGTTTGAAAAACCACGGAGTTTAAATGTAAAAAAATAAAATATATTTTTTCTAATATTATTTCTTCATATTATAACTTACTGTTCTTATAGAATAACTATGATACAGTAACGATCAGCGGACGAGTGGTTACATCTCGTCTTTAAAAAATGGATAAATTAAATGGTTAACATAATATATTGTGTCAAATTTAATTTTATTAAACAAGCAAACTAAGTATCTAAGCAACTGTTTACCCTTGACTTCTACTGCGTGGAAAAGATTTGTACACAAATCAAATATTTTTTTTACACTAGCTGTCCTGGCGAACTTTGTACCACCCGATCAGTTTGTATGGAAAAAATAAATTATTGTTTCTACCATTTTTTCTAAAATTTTCCTAGTTTATCTTTTATTTATCTTCATAAGAACGTTGCTCTGGCAAATAACTAACACAATTCAAAAAGAATTAGCCGAATCGGTCCAGTCGTTCGAAAGTTATGAGCTTACCAACACATTTAGCGATTTATCTGTATATTATCTGTATGTTATATTTATATTACAGATTAACCTTACAAGAGGCACTTGTGACGCATCTATGTCATACTAAATCTACCATCGGAACGAAACGCGGCCATACACTGACAAAATTCAATAGGAACTCATCGAGGTTGTTAACAAAGTTCATTCTTATTACAGTACTTTAGTGGCTAATTTTAAAAAAAAATGCCTATTTTTAAACTTGTGTCTTTAAATAGCAAAATCGGTCCGAAAGAGCGAATTTTTTAGTAGTTTCCTATTAGGATACGTATATGAAGTTAGTTAAGTAATAGGATATGTATAAATCTACTAAAAGTTACCCGAACAAACTACATTGCATTTGTATCAAAATCGGTCTAGCGGCTTAGCTGCGAAAGCGTAACAGACATATAGGCAGAAAGACAGACATTTACAAGTGTTGATTAATATGAACTTGCATTGTTGCATTTAAGACTGTTTAAGATTAAAGGTAATCTAAATGACTAGACGATTAGACTATTGGACGATAGGGGCGTCACAACTCTACGCTAAATATTACAAACATCAACATTAAAGCTCGTAAGCCTCTTAAAGTAAGGATAATTTTTCGGATTTTCGGAACTAAATGAAAACTGCATTGTCTTTCCGAATTACACGAGTTCAAATATTCGAATGCTGTTTGCCGGAGACTTTTTAAGCGTAGAATAGTTACCGCGAACTGTGAAAGAGCTGCAGACAAAAAGGTTTTCGCATTTATAATATTAGTAATGGTTTATCGAATTTAAATGTAATTTACCTTTTTTTTATTTATATTTTTGAATGTTACATTTGCAATTTCACATGAATGGAAGTCTTATATATAGTATAACATTTTTAGATTACATCAACGTTTTTCCTTATAGGTCTCGTTGGAACATATCTCTTATGAAAAACCTAGCAGACCTATTTCGTGATAAAAATTTGTCTGTTAAGTACTTAATGTTGTTGTTATTTATATTAAAATTTAAAAAAATGCGTGCTTGTACATAGGTATGTACGTGCGTGAGAATTCATACTTGATTATGACATTATACAAATATATAAATCGAAGTTGTATGAAACTAAAACATGCGTGTAAATGTAGAAACATGTTTCTAAAGCAGACAGCTGACAGCTCCATGGTAGTACTTTTGTGTTACAGATGCGAGCGCATCTCAAAATTTCACTGTCACCATTTTTTCATAACCCAACTGAAGAAGTATAACCTAAATAACATCATGCAAATAACATAAGACTGTAAATACCAGGGCTAAATGTAATAGAAGTTAATTTACATGAGATTTCAAATCATACTATTTCCAAACTTCCTAGTTGTAAAACTGCGTTGTTCACGTCGTAAATTTATTCAGTCCTCCCTCGGGAACACTTGAACCATCGGAATAAAAATTAGTTTATGTCCTTCAGGTTATACAGTAACCGCTTTTCAGGCACAATCGGGTTGAAATAATTATTTAACATCTCGAGCTACTGCTACTACTGATACTCTACGGGTTGGTTTACCGAAAATTTGAATATCCCAGACTCAGGAACTATCACCACTTGTCCCGATCTTATTAAAACAATATGCTTATTGTTGAATTAGAGTGAAGTTAGGACAATATACTTTCATACAACTTAGAAAACATAACACATAAAAATAGTGAAATCAGAATGTATTGAATCCTTCACGTTCGGTCTTCGGGTTTCAACACGTTCGTTTGGCAGCCAGCGCCTAGCACCATTCAACTAAAGGGAAAGAAAAAATGTGATTCCTCTTGTTTTTCAAGCACAATTTTGAAAATAAAAAAAACTCGCATCTGATGCTGTTAGGTTCAGTTGTTTTTTTCAACCGACTTTTGAAACAGTATGATATAGTCAATTTCATTGTGTGTTTTCCAACGTCGACCCAAAGCGAGGGTATTGAAAGTTTGACTGCCCCCCCCCTCTCTCTCTCTATGTGAGGGTGATTAGTGTGTTTGTGTGTATATGTTAGAATGTTGCATCGTTGTTCTTTAGCGGATGGACGGATTTATATGCGGTTTTTTGTTTAAAGGCTGACCTAATCAAACTGGTTTTTAGCTCTGATTTGTGAAGAATGGTCGAGGCGTTCCAGGTCGTCAATTCATTTGTAAGCTGTTTGTTTCTTAAATTCTTAATGCAAAAGAAGAGTGTTATAATTGAGGTGTGTGTGTATCTGCCTGTGATCGAGATGGTTTTTACCTATAATTTAAGGAGATCCATCCCAGCGTTTAAAGTCATCAGTTTATTTGTTAGCTGCAGAATGGATATATTAGACACATTATGAGTATTTATTTTAGTTTCAAATACATGTGAGACTTTGCAGTTAAAACTCTAACAAATGCTGGTGACGACGACTCGCGGTCATGTGTGCTGTCTTATGCCATGAAAAAGCTAGGTCTAATCATATTTTCTGATGATGTTAATTGGATAACTAGGATCTGATTCTTAGGTATAACACCATACCATATGTATCACACCATACCGCACACTGCTCCGGTGTGAGCTGATGTGGATTTTAACGTTGTACTGAACAATCTTTATTTGTTTACAAAAACCACACGGAACAACTTACTACTATCGCATCTCTGTGATACTTTATATTTGAAATCCGTATCACCGCATATCGGAGCGATCCGTCCATTCGTCTTCATAGTGTAGTATTCGCTTTAAACTGGAATGTTACCCGTTTAAAAAATATGGTATTAGGTTTCATAATTCTTCCAGCTCATCTTAAACACGTTTACAAGGGCTATTACATAATTTTCTTTTGACTTTTGACACAATTTACAGTACCTTTTCAAAAATCAATTTTCCTTACTGAATTACAACCTTGTCGACGGTAGTTTTCCGTAATTAATTATAGAACAGTAAGAGCCCAACTCAAAATTACTGAAAACATTGTTCTCTCTACATTTCTGTTAGTTATTAAACCTTGATAAGTCAAACTTTTGAGCTGAATTGGAACCTTCAATCTTTGAAATTTATATATTTTCTAATTCATTATCATGAAATTTACGAAAAAATTTAAGGATATTAACCTTGCTTTTCGCGTAGTCCATTTCATTCAAATTTTATGACTATACCCATGCTACCATTGACTTATCCCACCGAATAATTCATATTACTTCGAAAAAAGAGTTCGATTTTGATAACATTTACTATACCTCTTTCCCCGTGTTGGTCTGGGCTCCTTTGCAAAATAGACCATCTGCCTTCGGGCCAGGCAGCTCCTAAAAGGCGAGCATAGGCTTACTGTCACTAACACCGTGACATCCTTTTAGGTGGTAGAGTTTCACAGCGACTCGTCCGGATTGGTACCACCGCCTTACCTATTCCTGCTACCATAACTTCCAATGCTTGCCGTTGACGTGTTCCGGTTCCGGTTTTGCTCGAGGTCTAAAATCCTGGCCTCAGGTTGGCAACGCACCACTACGTTTTCTTCATCTTAATGTGGATACAGCGACGTGTTAATTGTTTGTTGCAAATTCTGGCTAACTGAGATGCTCTTAATTAGGCAGCCTTTAAATATACCTGTTAAGTATATTTTGATATGTTCGGCCTTGATCACTATGATGCCCAAGAAAGAAATTATTTTAAGATGTTGACATTTGTCGGCAAGAACTACTTTCCGCATGCTGTATTTTAATCTAAAGTGACGTAATCTGTTTACATATTTACACGCTGATACCCTAGAAATAAAATATTTTGAAATAAGATTTGAAAATTAGACTTTGGTATTACTGTAGTAGTCACTACTTAGCAAAACGGTGCTAAAATTTCAGTAAAGTTGATTTTGGAATTATCCAGAGAAATATGTCCGGTTGATAATCTTGAATTAAAATCGAATATGTATGTATATATAAAAAAGTACGTATTTACATTTTTATTTAAACGCTAGTTGTTTCCAAATTGTTTATTGCGCCATCTGTGATCTTTTATTGTTATCATTAATATATTTGAGTGTCAATTGCATGGTAGTGTTGATAATTTATTGATTTGATTTAATGAACTTTATAAGCATTATTATTGAAAAATATTAGGGTTTGCACTTCTCCTACACATAAACTATAAGTGTGCATCATGTATTAATATATAGATTACCACTACTACTATACCAGGGCTTCCCAAACTGTGCGTCGCGACGCCGTGGCGAGTCGTGGCAATGTCTCAGGGGCATCGCGTGTCAAATGTGGCCGAGTCGAGTTAGTTATCCGAATCCACCAGAACCAGTTACTAGGATAGTACTTATTGTAACTGGTAACTAGTTTTGGTCCACAGGGTGCGGGCTGAGTTAAGAGGAGTTGTAAAAAGTAATAGAGATTGTATTATAAGAGATAAGTATTTTTTATCCGGAGCCCCCCCTCCCCCCTGGCCGTCGTTCAAAAGTAGCATGTTCTAAGGACGTCACAGTACAGATAAGTTTGGGAAGCCCTGACCCATACCATACAAATGTTATGCGTACAGATTTAAACGCAATTAAACTGAAATACGCCGACTTTCAATAAAAATGTGAACCTAATGTATACATATGGCTATATCAATAATTTTTATTTCAATGCTAGTATGTTATACTTGTGTATTTTCAATGTTCTAAAAAAAATAACATTGCCCGTGATTGGACATGAGCCCGGTTGGCGATAGACTTCCCACATATCACATTGTGAGACTTTGTGTCTTCGGCTAGTCGCGGGTGTCCTTTGTGCCTCTGCCTAGGACTTCGGTTATAAGGGTATGAAGATTTTTTTTAGTACTGGTCAATATTAATTTTTTCAGTACTAAAGATCTGATGAAGTAAGACCATCATCACTAGCAATATATGTTAATATATCAGTCTCCCTTAATGTATAGATTATGATTTGTGGAAGGTCTTATTTGTTTTGTTGCAGAAGGATACGTATACATTGAACATTCCAGTAATGTTTGGGGAACATCATAAATTCACTAACTAACGTCTGGAACAATGATTTAGCGTACCGTAGACACAGACGTAGATTCGCAAATATACAATAGACGTTCGGATTGAACATTGAATTTTAAATTTAATTCTCGTGATGTGATGTGGCCAATCGGCGGTTATACGAAATCAACTTTTCTGTTCCGTGATTTTTTACGGATATCATGAAACAAAAAGTCGATGTAGTAATAAAACATTCCTTATATTATTATTATATTATTATATTATTTCCAGAACCCCTTAAGGTTCTGGTACGCCCAGAGGGCATAAATATACCTTTGGATATTTATTGTCTTCGAAATGTACTTCAAATAGATAAATGATGAATTAATGATAATTTACTTGCCAAACAAGGGTGTTCTCTGATGTTTTTAAATTGAGCTGGGAATTTATTCGACGCTTCTACCTCTTGTGCGTCGCCTTATACAACGTATTAGCCTACTATCGAACTTTGCAACGCTTGAAATTAACAGCTTTTAACAGTTTGTATGGAAAAATAAAGTATTCTCTTTTTTTCAAGTTTTTCTATTCAGAGAAGGTTCCTATCCTGACCAATTTAGTAAGCAAAAACATTACAGAAATTGCTCTAAAATGCGGTACCACGAGAAATGGGAATTTAGAATTGAATCAGTTTTGTATTACAACTAGCTGACGCGGCGAACGTCGTGTCCATTGTAATTACCAACAGTTGTATGTCGGTAAAATTAAAGTATTGTTTTTCCTATTTGCCTGCAACTTTCCCAATTTCAGGTAAATCCGTTTAGGCGTGATGCAGTGACGTCGCAAAATGGGGATTCATTTTAAGTACCATTTACTTGCACTTGTAAATGATTCTGAAATGATCCCACATCACTTTATCAACAACCTGCTTGTTGTTTTTGGGTTACACTTGATGATACATGTGTCTTTCATTTGTATTAACGACCTCATCATGGATGAGGTACGGCAAGAGGAAGCACTTTTTTACTTACCTTGGTAAAGATAAGGAAAAAAATATGCATTAGATTCTGTGATAAAACAAGATTTTTAAATAACCCCAACACGGAAATTCTGTGAAATTTAAAATAGAGAAACAGCTTTCTCTATCTGTATTTAAACTTCATAAAAATATTCTATAAATATTTTTAAAATGACCGTCGCAGTGTCAGAGGACAGCAATATTGGTTTGGCTGTTATGAAAAGAAAGCAAATATTACAGTTTCAAATAATTGTATTCGTGTTTTTTTATTGCATATCAGTCAATAATGAATTCTTGTCTGTTTCTTGTGTGTTTGTTTATGTTGTTATTAAAATATATTTTTTCTGGGTACTCAAGTCATCAAAACATTTAGATCACTCATTAATCGTGTTTGTGTTGATTCCCTTGACTTATTTTGTTATGCTTGTGGTGAATTCACTCCTAAAAGTGAAAATAAGACCATTTCATTCAGTTAATTTATTGAGAAGTGTTATAAAGATTATTTTTAGACTACAATTAAAAATCAAGATAAATCATGGGTGCCTAAAGTGTGTTGTTTAAGGTGCTCGTGTGTCGTATGTGGTGTCGTATTTGCCAGGTTGGCACAAGGGTACTATAAAACAAATGCCTTTTGGTGGACCAATGCAGTTGCGCAATTCTTAATATAGAATATAAATTTATGTCTCTCCTTTATACGAATTTTGTCAAAATCAATAAATGCCTATCACTACTTAATGTGACGTGATGTAATATTTTTATTTATACACTCCGAATAGTTTTAAGCTGATAAGTCATAATTACATACTGTAAGTCGAGTGAATTTTTTGTTTTTCAAATTTGTTGCATAGTGTTATTACAAAAAAAATTGATCAGGTTACATTCAAACCACTTTTTTAACTTTAGAGTGAGCACTTCAAAACTAAAATAAAATAAAGATAAATATAATAGGACATCACTGTGAAGTTTGAAATAAAACGCAAAAATGGGCATACACAAAAATATCGTTATCTTTTTTAATATACGTAATTTCAACATTTGTTGAAAAGAGACAAAGAGATGTTGCTTAGTTGTATGTCAATTTCAAAGGTATATTTAAAATTCAGTTTGATGTAGGACATTCTTGCACTTCTGTATGTATATTCCTGTTTCTATGTTGTTACATCCCTACCGTGTATGACGAACGCCGACACCGCGCATCGCAAAGGGACCTAGCAACTGAGTTACACGAGTTTTGCGCAAGAAATCAAGTCAGCAGTTTGAAAGTCAACTTTTTCCCATCTTATAGGATTCATTCAATTTCTGTATCTAGTATCGAACAGTGTTGTTTCATTATGATTATAATTGTAACTATTTTTTAATAAAGTACTTAATAAAATTTTTTTTGGATCCTTCGGCTGCAGCTTACATAATTATGTCCCAAACAAGGACTTGTAGCGCAATACAATAACAAAACGCAAACCTGGCACATGCATTAAATGTCATTACATCATTTTGTATTATGAAGCTGTCCTGAATAAAGACATGATGGAGTAGCAATGTACCTGCAGTACGGTATTTTTTGTATTTACAGTTTTTTTGGATTTTCAGAGTTGAGGTTAAGCAATTTGAATTAGGAAATACCTAACATTTACAAAAAATATAAATTATTTTAAATCATTCGCCGACCCCTGAGTCGGCCAACCAAAACATATTGGGTATTTCCAATTTGCAATAAAAACAACTGGCCCAGATTGGATATTATGTGTTCGATTGGCGGCAGGCTAGACACCTATCACAGTGTGGGAATTTGTATTTCCAGCTAGTCGTAGGTATCCCGGTTGTAGCTCGGCTTAACTCTTCGGGGATATCAGCATGAAGGTACTCGTACTATTATTTTAATTCAATTCCACATATAATACCCGTTCTCAGGATTTATTCTTAGAAATTTATGTACTCGTGCATCTACGCTTTTCGGCATTTGATATGATATACGCCGACACTTGTTATTCTTGCTTAGGTGAATGATGTCCTATTTAATTTTGATTGAACCTTTTAATTGTGGTATTTAGGTGAAACGGAGAATGCAATAAATATTTATCGGCAAAATTAATTTATTCCAATAATTAATTAATATAATTAATTCCAATAAATTAATTTTAATTCATTAAATACTGACGTTTCGTATTAAATTAAGTAAGTATTTTGAAATATTTTAATTTATTAAAAAGTTGCTGTACATACTGTTTTTGCTTATTATGTGATGAAGACGGACATTAATATATCTTCCTATGATTACTTTGATCAAATTATGCGTTTAAATAGCTTTATAATTACTATATTGTTAGAGAAAATTATATAAAAACGTAAATGTATATACTAGTTATGCATTTAATTTTTTTTCAGGAATCTGTCGTTCTAAAGGTGAATTCTTGTTTTACACACTTTGTAATAAGGGGCCTTATACGCTAAAATACGTCAGCAGTTTACTGTTTTTTTCATACAAAGCAATCATGGATCTTGCTGACAAAAATACACAAGATTAACATGAATATGCTTTACTAGACTAGAGTTTCCAAAACACGATTCATTTCACTTTGCTCGATAGAAAAAAATCAAAAAGTTAAGCCTTTTTCATCAAATCAATTCATGTTATCAAAAAGTTAAGAAATAAAGATAAAATTACTAATCATTATAGTCGACTTCATAAAATCAGTAACTCATTTAAAGGTTTTTCTATAAAGTTTTACAACAAGGTCTCCGGTGAGATTCAAGCTCTTCCACTAAGGATATTTAAATCAACTATTAAAAGGAAACTATTCAAGAAAGGATATTACAGCATTTCTGAATATTCAAATGATACAAATCCCTGGAACTAATTATAGGCTAAAAAATGGATATTGTAGATTAATTGTATATTAATTAAATTTTTATATTGTTTATTATAATTCGTGATTTTTTTTCAATTATCTTGATTTTTTATACAAATTTATTATTTTGACAACGTTCTAACGGCTAATTACTGATCTTTTAATACATTTACATGTAAATTTAGGGGTTATAGAATTTGTTTTATTTTGATGTACTTCGATAAATTTAATATATACGAGCAGTATACATATTTGTGATCATATGTCCATCCTTATACATAGTCATTAAAATCTGACACTTTTTATGAAAATTTTAATTTTAACATCATACTTTTTACCGACATTTTTTTATTTTATACTTTAATTTTAATTTCGATATTTTTACTTATATATTATTATTTTATTGCCGAATATATTTTGTATTTCTTACTTTATTAAATTGTATTCCCTGTTTTAAGGAAAAAACCATAACCTGGGGCCCTACCATGAACGCCTATAGCAGTATTATTTCCATCTTACTAAATGTACACCTTTACTATCAACTTTATGGCATACGTCATAAGGTTGCCTTTCTCCAATGACAATAAGTGTTATTGAAATAATACTGTTATAAGAGCTTATGGTAACCCCCCTGGTCTAACTCATCTATTATTATTCTTTAACTACCTGCATGTTTTGTTTATATTATTGACATACATTTAGGGTGCTGTTGAGACAGGATTTGCTTATGTATTTGTTATGTGTTTTTTTTTTGCAAGGTTTGATGAAGGTGTTTTTAAAGGTTGTAATATTTTTTTAAGTAGGTATGGTATGTGCTTGTGAAAAATTATTATTATGTATTTTAACTGTTGACGTATTTCTAGTGTAACGAATGTACCTACGAAATAAAGACATTGAATTGAATTGAATATGTATTACGAACAGTTTTCAACTGTTAATAAAATGTGTTGTTTAATTTTTACAATCTGAATAATTTTATACATTGCTATATCCAGACACTGGCCGCCTCGGCGAATTTCGGAATGATTGACAGTTAATAATACTATAAGTATTATATATATTGGAAAAAACTTAAATGGTTTACTACTTTTATTAATATTATTTGCAATCGATAATGATTTCAAAGAAATACACTTCTTATGTCGGGTGATGTGTGTTTTGTATTATGTTGTGTTGTGTTTGATCGCCGATCTTCAAGCATAGCCTTCCGATCCGAAACTGACAATTTTATTTTATGATATTGGTAGGCAACGAAGCAGACGGATTTTCTGATGGTAAGAAATTCACGCTGCCTAGTGACATGAAAGGTGGTTGAGGCCGGAGTGTTAGGCCCCGAACAAAAGTAAGTTTATCGGCTACCTCCTCCGAAGCGAAACACGTCAACAGTAAGCGCGGACGGCGGATGTTATGGTATCAGTAATAGGTGATTCATGTCACGAGGTTAACGTCACATGGAATGGTGATATCGACCGATCGATCTAACAGCACGATGTCATGCTTATTGGCGAAAGTAGACTTATTTGTGATGATAGACCGCTTCCAGTAGAGCTTTGGATTGCTATTTCTAAATATTGACTCATGTATATATTATGTACATAAAGTAAGGGACTTCAAAAGTGACAAGTCCATATTATTGAGCAAATTGCTTTTGGATTCACCAGTACTATCACATACATTAGTAAAATATCTTCACTTCCATATCTCCGAAGAGGTAGGCAGAGGCACAATCAGTTAAATGTTGCGCATGAGCAGAAAGCTTATTCAAATTTGTGCGCTAAAAATGTTATTTGTGCGTCTTCAGGTTTTGAAGATAATGCATTTCCTGCTGCGGTAACGTTTTGCCGAATCGCGTATCTCAAAGACTATTGTATGTGTACCTGTAGAATAAACATGCACAAATAGCTCTTAATTTGAGCGTATTTGAAACAAAATAAGATTTAACAAATATTTATAGTTTTTCCTAACATCTGACTAGGGGGCAGAGTTTTTGCAGCGACTAGTCCGGTTTGGTACCACCGACTTACCTATTCTGATCGCCATAACGTCAGCTCTTGCTGTAGGCGGTAAATTTACTTTTACTCGAGACCTAACATCTCGGCTTCAGGTTGTCAACGCACCATTACCTTTTATGTCTCTAGGCGGCGTAAATTTATTACCATCAGGAAACCCATCTACTTGTTTACCTTCCCATATCACAAATAAAACTTTTGTCGAGCGACCGAAAAAATGTTTCATCATCAGCTGTTTATTGTTCCGATCCAATACATCTAGATCCTCTGCCATATAAAGATATATTTATGTCGGTTTCGAAGAAAGATCGGAGAGATATTGTCTCCGGAAGTTGTAAATAGTACCTATCTACAACCTTCCCTCTCTGCGCATGTGCAACCGTACGTTTATCTATTCCAAACTCCCCTATAATGCCACTACTAAAGTATTTGTTACATCAAGTAGTGACAACAATTCTGGTTTATTTGACGCAAACAACTTGCGATCATCCATGTACAAAGACGACAAATAGTCTCACCCGCTAAACGCAACCGATAGACTAGCTTAAAATCGCTTAGTATTGCACTCAAAGAATTTAAAGCCAGATAAAACCACAATGAACCCAAGTTTTCGCTTTGGAAAATGCACTGCACAACCCCTATGGTTCTAGAAGGGCAAAGGCTCCTTACACCACCTGGCCGACAGAGAACCGTGGTCCATTGCCTCAAAAATAAAATGAGAAACGAGTTTAAAACTGTTACAATTTTGTACGGTTACAGCACTCTTCGCAATCATGTTAGCGTTACCGAATGCTAAGCTTTTTATAGTCAACTCAGGCGGTGGAAAGACCTTTCTACCTTCTGCAAACCAATTGACTAATAGCCATAGCAGTGTGGATTAGCGCTTTAGTGCCACGAGACCCAACCTTACATTAATTTTTAACAGGATCAAAAATATTATTTGCTTATAAGTGCTTATTCTAATGTTTGTCAAAATAAATACTTTATACAGTGTAGGTCGGTACGCAAATGGTCTAAAGTTTAAGTATTGCCAGATTTATGGATCAAAAAGGTGGTTTCTGTTGTCAAAAAGATGGAAGATATTCAGATTCGACGGCCTCTTGAAATTGACCAGCTAAGCGCTCGTTTTAAGAACAGAATAGTTTTAGTCAAAAATTATGCAGTCCGCCTGGTTACGTGCTTTTCCAATTATTACGTCAGTTGATCATATTATGTTCAACAGTAGCAGCTGTCATAGGTTGTGATAATTCACACGAGCGTTCCGCAAAGTCATCCACTCGCCATATATATGCAACCAACACTTTTTCAAAATATGGACATTTCGTTCATATCTGGAGTCTGATCGCCAGTAGTAGATCTCTCCTAAATCCTATACAGCTTACAACTATCTTTGGACACTTTAAAATAAGCGCATCTGGGGATCGACCGGCGCCTGTTACCCGATCTGAAGTAAAAAAATTACCAATGATTACCCGGTAGTCTCGGCGGTCTTGCATTTAATAATACATTTTTATATTGTTTTCTTTCAAAATCTTCCTCAATAGCTCGTTTTCTTGGGTACTTGCGATAATAGTTTTCATGTTTTCTGTATCAGAGACACCATCCACTGACACGGACCGTAAACAAATATTAATTTCGTTTTAATTTATTTTTCCAAATACTATTCATGAAATCAAAAAACTGCGTGACATTTGATGGCGTTACCAAAAAGATATTATTGTTTTTTATCAAATGAAAACATACACCGTTTATGAATTAGAGTAAAGTTTTCATATTGTCTCTTTTCCTACTTTACTATTGACCTTTTAATTTTAAGCACTTTGAATGAACTGAAGTCACTCTTCTACATTTCTATTATGTGTACAGTACAGATGTTGCGGCTTCGTCCACTCGCTAATTACTTTTCTCCCCCGAGAGAACTCGCTTAAACATAAAAAAGCAGTTCCAGTCACCCTCTAGGCGCACATACAAAATATGCCGTAACATCCACGACGTGATATGATCGAAGTGAAAAATGAACAAACACAATTTAAAATATCGGCTGACTGAAACACTGTGTTCAAATTTTGAAGGTACAGTTTTTTATGTGAGAAGTTAGGCAACACGGCTCTTTAGGTGGCTTACCACCACATTAAGCTGTGTGTGTAAGCTACAATTATCTCTTAAGATAATTGTAGCTTACACACACCATAGATTTTACAGGTGTGTTGCTGTCTTGTGGCCGGGGTGTTAGGCCTTTTGTGCAAGTCGATGGGTTACGCTACATTCTGGGCCGTAATATGACAAAGTCATTATGGTGGTGGAAATATGTAAGGCTGTGGACCCGGAAATACGGGAAAGCTGCTGCACAGTACTTTTTTATGATACTGGAAGGCTAACAAGCAGACGGATTTCGTAATAGTAACAAATTCACGCCACCTAGAGAACCCGAGGCCGGGGCGTTAGACCTGGATAAAAGTAAGTTTATCATCTACCTTACCATCCCAATCGGAACACGTCAGCATTGATGTTATGGCGACAGGAATAGGTAACGGCTGGCCACGATGACGGGCGGTGCGAACGACGAGGCGTCTGGCTAGGCGACTATTTGCGCGGCACCGTTTGCAGTCCACGGGCAGTCGCGTTCACCGCCGCAACCAATCAGGTCCCATAGTGAAATGTCTTTCTTTATGGTATTGTAAGGCAAACAAGCAGACGGATTTCCTGATGGTAAGAAATTCACGCCGCTTGGAGACACCAAAGGTGGTAATGGTGTGTTGCCAACATGAGGCCGGGATCTTAGGCCTCGAGCAAAAGTAGTTTCGTTTAGTACCAATCCAGGTGAATCACCGCGAAACTCTACCACCTAATCAGATGTCACGGTGTTAGTGACGGTAAGCCTATGCTCGCCTTTTACGAGGTGCCTGGCAGGAAGTCAGATGGTCTATTCTGCAAAGGAGCCCGGACCAACACGGAGAAAACAACACTGCGAAACTTTACTACCTAGTAGGATGTCAAGGTGCTAGTGACGGTTGGCCTATAACAAGCTGTCGCAGATGGTCTCTTTTGCAAAGGAGCCTGACCAACACTGGGAAAAGTTCTTAAGTACTCTACCACCAGTGGTCCTGTTAGTAATGACTTATATTTGAACCTGTGCTCGCCCCTTACGTGCTGTCTGGCGGATAAGTAGATGGTCTATTCTTCTAAGCGAACCCGAACCAACACGGGAAATATAAAGAAACATAATCAAAGATATGTTACTTTTTATTCCTAAATCTTAATAAATAACAGAAAGAGGTAAATAGTTATTTTGAAACAGCGGGTGAAGTTTTATGATTCTGATAGTGTCGGACCTGTACGTCTACTTCCAAGTTTCAATCTCTATTTTATTCCTGAAATATTTAACAAAATTAAGAATTTAAAATTTTAAGTCTAGTCCTAAGGCTTTTGTGCCTTTATGACCGCCTCATTGGTCGAGTGGCTAGCGTACTCACCTAACTACATCGACGAACCGCGAGGCTTGGGTTCGATTCCCAACGGGGGCAGGCATTTGTGTGATGAACATTTAGATGTCTGCATTTCCGGGTCTTAGTGTTTATTGAATTTATTCTTGTATCTATTTAAGTATTTATATGTACTAGTATCGGTGACTAACACCCATAACACAAGCATATAATTTGCTTACTTGGGGGTTAGATACAATTTGTGTGATTTGTCCAGGGATGTTTTGTTTATTTATTTATATAATAAACTTTCATTTCTTATTTCATTCTTTTAGAGGTTAAAAAAAATCCCCGTGTTGCTCCGGTCTCCTTAGTAGAATACACCATCTGCCTTCCTGCCAGGTAGCTCGTATGAGGCGAACCGCGAACATAGGCTTACCGTCACTAACATTTAGAACCTAGTAGGATGTCACGGACTAGGTGGTAGAGAGTAGACCTTAACTATTCCTGCCGCCACAACGTCAGTGCTTGGTGTTGACGTGTTTCGGTTCAGGAGGTAAGATAGCCGGTTAACTTACTTTTGCTCGAGGAATAACATCCCGGCCTCGGATTGGCAACGTACCATTACCACCTTTGGTCACTAGGCAACGCGAATTTCTTATCACCGGGAAATCCGACTGCTTGTTTGCCTTCCAATATCATAAAAAAATGTATATCTTGTTTGTATCAGAGATGGAAGGTATACCGTGTAGACAGCAGAGTTTGTACAGGGAACGGTGTGAATGGAGCGCTGGGTTACTTACTCCAAAGCGAGGTTTTGAGTCAGGGAGCTAGACTTGCTTTGTACCATTCAATGCTTCTACCAAGGAAGCGACGGTTAGGTGTGTCAGAAAAAGCATGAAAGAGGGATAATCATCACTACATATACAAAACAAAGTCGCTCCCTCTGTCCCTTTGTATGCTTGAATCTTTAAAACTACGCAACAGATTTTGATGCGGTTTGTGTTTGTGATTGAAGAGGAAGGTTTATATGTATATTGCATAACTGTACGAAGCCGAGACGGGCCGCTAGTTGTAGTATAAATTAGAGTGCACCGAAAATTCTGCTATTACGATTGCCGATCGCCGTACATACATTTTTACCGTTCTTAGTTTAATTATTAATATATTAATCCTTAATTTATACGAATGTTCATGTAAATATGTCAAAGAAATAAAAAAGTTTTACAGAAACTTTTATGCCCTATTCCACCCTTTTATTTGAATTGATTTTGAAAAACCTGAATCAGTGGATGACGACGTAATAAGGAGACCCATGAAGACGTTTAGATTTGGGAAGACCACTAGAGATGGGTGACAGTGTTTGTTTATAATAATATGTTGTTCTGGCGTGGAGCATATTGGCGTGGTGGCAACGCACTCGTAACATATTACTCGTTACCTACAGACAAAGAACATTTCTCACCTTAATGAAATATGTCTGTTTGTTTGCCTTCCACGCTTAAAAATTTGGCTTCCGTGCTAGGGAAATTGGTTTGTGTAGCATGCGCGTAGCGCGTAGACGGTCTACAGCGTTACCCACTCACTCTACGGAAACATTAGAAGTACAGTGCGCTGCGCTGCCTTACTTTCATTGCGTATATTTCTATTTACACGAAGGTAAAAACACATTAAAGAACTCGCATTTTAAGCTTCATTAAAACTTTCAAGCGGGTCAAGTGTTCTTTTGAGTTCCAGACATAAATTGCTTTAAATTAAACCATTAATTTTAATGTGTTTTTAAAGGCGCGGCACAAAACGGTTAACTTTCAAAGTTGTTAAGTCAATTGCCAGTTTCATCTAATTAGTATTTAGCGTTCGGAATTCTAGGGAGCTGCTTGTGAACAGTTGACTTCTATAGCTTCATAAACTATGGAACTGATGTTATTTCGATGATTTGATCTTTAAAGTCTGCCTTCATACGTGGTTAACAGTAGTTACTTGACTAAACTTGTGACCAAACTTACAAAATCGAACAATAAAATCGCAAAATCCTAAATTCTTACTAGGTATTTAATTTATAGTTATATGTGGCAGATTTCCGAAAGGATCGTAGTTATTAAATTTAAATAAACGCATCACAGGAACGGCTTGTGTGGTCCATATGAAACTGATATTTTCTTTCTTCGTTACAGGTTCATTTCATTACAGGTACATACAAATATAGGTACATGTCTTCAGGCCAAGTCCCTTGTAGGGTAAATAGAGAGTATCGTTCGCCAAATCTCACGATCCTTTCAGACCTTTCTGGCTTCCTTCACATTAATTACCCTTTTCATACAAACATGCCATTTCTGAAGACTCTTGACACCAACTTCTGATAACACCCAAGCGATTTGATCATTGAATGTCAACTTAGGTCTCTCCGGGTACCTACATCCATCCACATTGGCATTATATATATGCTTTGTTAATGTTTTGTCTGCCATTCTTTCTACACGACCGAACCAGCGGAGCATACCCTTTCTCATTTCAACATAAACACTTTCTTTCTGTCTCACTCTTTCACGGATCTTATGATGTTTCTGACATACCTACCCTCGCTTACTTTCAACAACGTTGGGATAAGCACAGAATTATGCAAAGCATGTCTAACACCTTGACTCAAAACCTCGCTTTGAAGTAGCTTTAATTACTATATGTATTATTTATTATTATATTATTTTGATTATAATTAATAGTTTCCTGTACACAATCTTCTTTTTGCATCCGTGGTCTACCTTCTATTCCTGCTAAAAGCACAACAAAAACATACGATTTCATTCACTTGTCCCAGCACTATATCATCACTTACTCATCTCTCTTACATTCGTTCTGGCTAAAGGTATCTCTTTCAAAAACAACTATTTTGGTTTTCTTCGCAATAAAATGCTTTTTCTTTACAATCACCTTCCATAACTGTGACCAGTGTTTGCAACTCAAATAGTGTAGAGCCCAAAAGTACAGCACCGTCATGAAACAGGTAGTTCACAACTTGGTCACCCATGCGCATTCCGACATTCGTAGATCTTAACATTTGAAGACCTGTATTTAAATATGAGAACAAGATAAACAGCCCTGCTTGAAGCCAGTGTTGACACAAAACCAAGACGATATGTCGCCGTTAAATTTATACATATACACATAATCGAATATTTTTCGTGCTA